>LT934119.1:3866469-3876876 GCA_900231445.1 Triticum turgidum subsp. durum
ATCAGATCCTGCAGACTTTCACGAGCAGGGGCCGGCCGCAGCTCCTCCAACTTCGTCTGCCCCTCTCTCCCCCATTCCATTCTTTGTCGTGGTCTCCACTGCCACCACCAGCTTCTCAGTCCGTTGGTCAACTGGTCCCAGCGCATCGCCCAAGCAAGCAAACGGGTCTGAGCCCCCGGGCCCGCCATCCATCCCCGTCGAATCGATGAGCGGCAGTACCACCGCATCGATCGCCAGCTGATCGGCGTGTCACCGACCACCAGCACCTCCGCCGCCTGTCGTGCCTCCCCCACCCTGCTGCTCCCGCCTTCCTCCGATCTACTGGAACCCCGGACTGGCCTCCCTGTAGCCATGACCGCTGCCGTATGATACGTCCATTTTGCATCATGCTTTTATATCAATATTTATTGCATTATGGGATGTCATTACACATTATGTCACAATACTTACATCTATTCTCTCTTATTTTACAAGGTTTACATAAAGAGGGAGAATGCCGACAGCTGGAATTCTGGGCTGGAAAAGGAGCAAATATTAGAGACCTATTCTGCACAGCTCCAAAAGTCCTGAAACTTCACGGATGATGTTTTCCAAATACATAAAAAATACCGAGTGCAAGAACCTCACCAGGGAGGCCACACCCTTCCCACGAGGGTGGGGGGCACGCCCTACCTCCCAGGGCGCGCCCCCTACCTCATGGGCCCCCTGGTGGCCTTCCGGTGGCCATCTTCTGCTTTATGGAGTCTTTCGATGGGAAAAAAATCATAAGCCATCTTCTCGGATGAAACTCCGCCGCCACGAGGCGGAACCTTGGCGGAATCAATCTAGGGCTTTGGCGGAGCTGTTCTGCCGGGGAAACTTCCCTCCCGGAGGGGGAAATCATCACCATCATCACAACGCTCCTCTCATCGGGAGAGGGCAATCTCCATCAACATTTTCATCAGCACCATCTCATCTCAAAACCTTAGTTCATCTCTTGTATCCAATTCTTGCCTCCAAGTCCGGGATTGGTGCTAGTAGGTTGCTAGTAGTGTTAATTACTCCTTATAGTTGATACTAGTTGGATTAATTGGTGGAAGATCATATGTTCAGATCCTATATGTATATTAATACCCCTCTGATTATGAACATGTTTATGCTTTGTGAGTAGTTACTTTTGTTCCTGAGGACATGGGAGAAGTCTTACTATTAGTAGTCATGTGAATTTGGTATTCGTTCGATATTTTGATGAGATGTATGTTGTCTCTCCTCTAGTGGTGTTACGTGAACATCGACTACATGACACTTCACCATTAGTTGGGCCTAGAAGAAGGCATTGGGAAGTAATAAGTAGATTATGGGTTCCTAGAGTGACAGAAGCTTAAACCCTAGTTTATGCGTTGCTTCGTTAGGGGCTGATTTGGATCCATATGTTTCATGCTATGGTTAGGTTTATCTTAATACTTTTGTTGTTTTTGCGGATGCTTGTAGTAGAGGTTAATCATAAGTGGGATGTTTGTCCAAGTAAGGACAGCACCCAAGCACCGGTCCACCAACATACCAAATTATCAAAGTACCGAACGCGAATCATATGAACGTGATGAAAACTAGCTTGACGATATTCCCATGTGTCCTCGGGAGCGCTTTACATCATATAAGAGTTTGTCCAGGCTTGTCCTTTGCTACAAAAGGATTGGGCCACCTTGCTGCACTTTATTTACTTTTGTTACTTGTTGCTCGTTACAAATTATCCTATCACAAAACTATCTGTTACCACTTATTCCAGTACTTGCAGAGAATACCTTGCTGGAAACCGCTTATCATTTCCTTCTGCTCCTCGTTGGGTTCGACACTCTTACTTATCGAAAGGACTACGATATATCCCCTATACTTGTGGGTCATCAAGACTCTTTTCTGGCGCCGTTGCCGGGGAGTGAAGCGCCTTTGGTAGGTGGAATTTGGTAAGGAAAAATTTATATAGTGTGTTGAAATTTACTGTCACTTGTTACCATGGAAAGTAATCCTCTGAGGGGCTTGTTCGGGGTATCTTAACCCCGACCAGTAGAGCAAAGAGTTGCTACTCAACCTACTGAACCTACTGAAAATGAATATGAAAATGAAAATGCTTGCCTTGAAGTTCCTTCGGGTATGATAGAAAAACTGCTAGCTAATCCTTTTCTAGGAGATGGAACAAAACATCCTGATGAACATTTGATATATGTGGATCAAGTTTGTGGATTATTTAAGCTTGCAGGTGTACCCGAAGATGTTTTTAAGAAGAAGGTCTTTCCCTTATCTTTGAGGGGAGATGCATCGACATGGTATAGGTTATGTGATGATATGAGGTCTTGGAATTACAAACGGTTGAAATTGGAATTTCATCAGAAGTTTTATCCTATGCATCTTGTTCATCGTGATCTCAATTATATATATAATTTTTGGCCCCGCAAAGGAGAAAGCATCGCTCAAGCTTGGGGAGGCTTAAATCAATGTTATATTCATGCCCCAATCATGAGCTCTCAAGAGAAATGATTATTCAAAATTTTTATGCTCGGCTTTCTGGTAACAATCGCACATGCTTGATACTTCTTTTGCTGGCTCTTTTATGATGAAGACTATTGAATTCAAATGGGATTTATTGGAAAGAATTAAACGCAACTCTGAAGATTGGGACCTCGACAATGGTAAGGAGTCAGGTATGACACCTAGTTTTGATTGTGTTAAATCTTTTATGGATACCGATATTTTTCGTAAATTTAACACTAAATATGGACTTGACTCTGAGATAGTAGCTTCTTTCTGTGAATCTTTTGTTACTTATGTTGATCTCCCCAAAGAGAAGTGGTTTAAATATCATTCTCCCATAGAAGTAAAAGTAGCTGCACCTATTAAAGTTGAAGAAAAGACTATTACTTACAATGATCCTATTGTTCCTACTTCTTATGTTGAGAAACCACCTTTCCCTGTTAGGATAAAGGATCATACTAAAGCTTCAACTGTGGTTCGTAAAAGCAATATTAAAACATATACACCTCCTGAGCAAGTTAAAGTTGAACCTAATATTGCTATTGTGAAAGATCTCTTGTCTGATAACATTGATGGGCATGTTATTTATTTCTGTAATGAAATTGCTAGAATTGCTAAACCCCGTGATAAAGATAAACCTAGACCTGTAGTAGGCATGCATGTTATTTATGTTAAAATAGGAGATCATTGTTATCATGGCTTATGTGATATGGGTGCTAGTGCTAGTGCAATACCTTATTCCTTATACAAAGAAGTTATGCATGATATTGCACCTACTGAGATGGAGGATATTGATGTCACAATTAAACTTGCCAATAGAGATACTATTTCACCAATGGGAATTGTTAGAGATTTTGAAATCTTGTGTGGGAAAACTAAATATCCTGCTGATTTTCTTGTTCTTGGTTCCCCAGAAGATAGCTTTTGTCCCATTATATTTGGTAGACCCTTCTTAAATACTGTTAACGCCACCATAGATTGCAAAAGAGATGTTGTTACTGTCGGTTTAGATGATAGGACTCATGAATTTAATTTTTCTAAATTTAGTAGACAACACCGTGAAGAAGAATTACCTAGTAAGGATGAAATTATTGGTCTTGCTTCTACTGCTGTACCTCCTAGTGATCCTTTAGAACAATATTTGCTAGACCATGAAAACGATATGTTTATGAATGAAAGAAGGGAATTAGATGAAGTATTCTTTAAACAGGAACCTATTCTGAAAAATAATTTACCTGTTGAAATCCTAGGGGATCCTCCTCCACCCAAGGGTGATCCCGTGTTTGAGCTTAAACTGTTACCTGATACCCTTAAATATGCTTATCTTGATGAGAAAAAAGATATATCCTGTTATTATTAGTGCTAACCTTTCAGAGCATGAAGAAGAGAGATTATTGAAAACTCTGAAGAAGCACCGTGCTGCTATTGGGTATACTCTTGATGATCTTAAGGGCATTAGTCCCACTCTATGTCAACATAAAATTAATTTGGAAGAAGATGCTAAACCAGTTTGTGATCATCAACGCCGGTTGAATCCTAAAATGAAAGAAGTGGTAAGAAAGGAGATACTAAAGCTCCTTGAGGCAGGTATAATTTATCCCGTTGCTGACAGTCAGTGGGTAAGCCATGTCCATTGTGTCCCTAAGAAAGGAGGTATTACTGTTGTTCCTAATGATAAAGATGAATTGATTCCTCAAAGAATTATTATAGGTTATAGGATGGTAATTGATTTCCGCAAATTAAATAAGGCTACTAAAAAGATCATTACCCCTTACCTTTTATCAATCAAATGCTAGAAAGATTATCTAAACATACACATTTTTGCTTTCTAGATGGTTATTCTGGTTTCTCTCAAATACCCGTGTCAGCCAAAGATCAATCAAAGACTACTTTTACATGCCCTTTTGGTACTTTTGCTTATAGATGTATGCCTTTTGGTTTATGTAATGCACCTGCTACCTTTCAAAGATGCATGATGGCTATATTCTCTGACTTTTGTGAAAAAAATTGTGAGGCTTTCATGGACGACTTTTCCGTCTATGGGTCTTCTTTTGATGATTGCTTGAGCAGCCTTGATCGAGTTTTACAGAGATGTGAAGAAACTAATCTTGTCTTGAATTGGGAAAAGTGCCACTTTATGGTTAATGAAGGTATTGTCTTGGGTCATAAAGTTTCTGAAAGAGGTATTGAAGTTGATAAAGCCAAGGTTGATGCTATTGAAAAGATGCCATGTCCCAAGGACATCAAAGGTATAAGAAGTTTCCTTGGTCATGCCGGTTTTTATAGGAGGTTCATTAAGGACTTCTCAAAAATCTCTCGGCCTCTGACTAATTTATTACAAAAAGATATACCATTTGTCTTTGATGATGATTGTGTAGAAGCATTTGAAATACTTAAGAAAGAATTGATTTCTGCACCTATTGTTCGGCCACCTGATTGGAATTGACCCTTTGAAATTATGTGTGATGCTAGTGATTATGCTGTAGGTGCTATTCTAGGACAAAGAGTTGATAAGAAACTAAATGTTATTCAATATGCTAGTAAAACTCTAGACAATGCTCAAAGAAATTATGCTACCACTGAAAAAGAATTCTTAGCAGTTGTATTTGCTTGTGATAAGTTTAGACCTTATATTGTTGATTCTAAAGTAACTATTCACACTGATCATGCTGCTATTAAATATTTTATGGAAAATAAAGACACTAAACCTAGACTTATTAGATGGGTTCTCTTGCTACAAGAATTTGATTTGCATATTGTCGATAGAAAAGGAGCTGAGAATCCCCTTGCAGACAACTCGTCTAGGTTAGAAAATGTGCTTGATGACCCACTACCTATTGATGATAGTTTTCCTGATGAGCAATTAAATGTCATAAATGCTTCTCATACTGCTCCATGGTATGCTGATTATGCTAGTTACATTGTTGCTAAGTTTATACCACCTAGTTTCACATACCAGCAAAAGAAAAAGTTCTTCTATGATTTGAGGCATTACTTTTGGGATGACCCACATCTTTATAAAGAAGGAGTAGATGGTGTTATTAGACGTTGTGTACCTGAGCATGAACAGGAACAGATCCTACGCAAGTGTCACTCCGAAGCTTATGGAGGACACCATGCTGGAGATAGAACTGCACATAAGGCACTACAATCTGGTTTTTATTGGCCTACTCTCTTCAAGGATGCCCGTAAGTTTGTCTTATCTTGTGATGAATGTCAAAGAATTGGTAATATTAGTCGACGTCAGTAAATGCCTAAGAATTATTCACTTGTTATTGAACCATTTGATGTTTGGGGCTTTGACTATATAGGACCTTTTCCTTCCTCTAATGGTTATACACATATTTTAGTTGTTGTTGATTACGTTACTAAGTGGGTAGAAGCTATTCCAACTAGTAGTGTTGATCATAACACTTCTATTAAAATGCTTAAAGAAGTTATTTTTCCAAGATTTGGAGTCCCTAGATATTTAATGACTGATGGTGGTTCACATTTTATTCATGGTGCTTTCCGTAAAATGCTTGCTAAATATGATGTTAATCATAGAATTGCATCTCCTTATCACCCTCAGTCTAGTGGTCAAGTAGAATTGAGTAATAGAGAGCTCAAATTAATCTTGCAAAAGACTATTAATAGGTCTAGAAAGAATTGGTCCAAGAAACTTGATGATGCATTATGGGCCTATAGAACCGCATATAAAAATCCTATGGGTATGTCTCCATATAAAATGGTCTATGGAAAAGCATGTCAGTTGCCTCTCGAACTAGAACACAAGGCTTATTGGGTTATTAAAGAACTTAATTATGATTTTAAAATTGCCGGTGAGAAGAGGTTATTTGATATTAGCTCACTTGATGAATGGAGAACCCAAGCCTACGAAAATGCCAAGTTTTTTAAAGAAAAAGTTAAAAGATGGCATGACAAAAGGATACAAAAGCATGAGTTTAATGTAGGTGACTATGTATTGTTATACAACTCTCGTTTAAGATTTTTTGCAGGAAAACTCCTCTCTAAATGGGAAGGCCCTTACGTTATCGAGGAGGTATACCGTCCCGATGCCATAAAAATCAACAACTTCGAAGGCACCAATCCGAAGGTGGTGAATGGTCAAAGAATCAAACACTATATCTCAGGTAATCCCATCAATGTTGAAACCAATGTTATCGAAACCGTAACCCCGAAGGAATACATAAAGGACACTTTCCGGAATGGTTCAGACTCCGAAAAGGAATAGGTATGTGGTACGGTAAGTAAACCGACTCCAAAACAGTTTTAAGGCAATATTTCTCCATTTTGGAATATTTAGAAAAATAGAAAAATAAGCAGCAGTCCGGGAAGGACACGAGGGCTCAATGGGGGTGGAGGGCGCGCCCTACCCTACTGGGCGCGCCCCCTACCTCGTGGGCACCTCGAGTGTCCTCCGGACTCCGTTTTTGTACACGACACGTATTTTGGTCGGTAAAAATTCATTATATAATCTCCCGGGGGTTTTGACTCCCGTATCACGCAAAAATCTCCTGTCTTTGTTTCGAGCTGTTTTTCTAACAGATCTGGGTTAGCATGACATCTCCAAGTGCCACCAAGGACAAGTTCTTCGAGAAGGTCATCAACCCTTACCTCACGGAGGTGCAGCGACACCCTCAAACCATTGAGATGTGTGATGGGTTGCTGCACATCCGTGATGCTGAGGGACCAAAGGGGACCGGAAGCGTGGAGACGAGGCTTGAAGCAATGGAGCAACAAGTTTTCAAGTGTTAGGGGATGGTGGAGCGTGGACTCAACTCCAACTACATGATGATCGCAGAATTCACCAACAAACACAAGCTGGATGCCGACAACATCGGGGAGACCATCTTCAAGCTTCACGAGAAAATCGAGCACCTTCAAGCTCAAATCTATGACCTGCAAAACCAAACTGTGAGTATGAATATAGATTCAAAAGGATGAGTTTGGCTGCAGATTTGAGGATCCCGGAGACTCGGTCATCCTTCTATAATGGTGAGCCTATGCCTTGGAAGGAGGACGACAAGCCTACGCCATCAACAAAATCACCACCGTCTCCACCAACAAAGAAGAATTGAGTATCTGGTATGGGCACTCCACTTGGCAACTGCCAAGCTTGGGGGAGTGCCCGGTATCGTATCACCATCACTTTATCTTTACCGTTTTTCTTAGTTTGATCCTTTTGGTAATATCTTGATCTAGTAGAATAAAAGTTCTTAGTATGATCTAGTTGTGAGTTTTGCTTTATTATCCTTCTATGTAATCGAGTTCGTGAGCTACATAATAAAGATTAGTGTTGAGTCAAGGGCTTGATTATTTTGCCATGATCCTAAAGGAATAAAAGAAAAGAGAAGGAAATAAAAAGAAACAAAGAGATCATATGAGTCTTATGGAGAGTAATGAGCTCACATAGAAAGAGTATGATGAATAAAAGTTATTGAGGGTTGAAAAACACAGTTTTGGTCATCGTTGCAATTAATAGGAAGTAATAAAGAAAGAGAGGTCTTCAGATATAAATATACTATCTTGGACATCTTTTATGACTGTGAGCACTCATTAAAATATGACATGCTAAAGAGTTGACATTGGACAAGAAAGACAACGTAATGGGTTATGTTTTCTTACATCCGAGACAAATTATATTGTCTTGGATCTTCCAACATGATGAGCTTGCCTTTCCCCCTCATGCTAGCCAAATTCATTGCACCAAGTAGAGATACTACTTGTGCTTCCAAACACCCTTAAACCAGTCTTGCCATAAGAGTCCACCATATCTACCTATGGATTGAGTAAGATCCATCAAGTAAGTTGTCATCGGTGCAAGCAATAAAAATTGCTCTCTAAATATGTATGATTGATTGGTGTGGAGGAAATAAGCTTTATACGATCGTGTGATATGGAAGTAATAAAAGCAACAGACTACATAATAAAGGTACATATCACAAGGGGCAATATAAAGTGATGTTCTTTCGCATTAAGATTTTGTGCATCCAACCATAAAAGCGCATGGCAACCTCTGCCTTTCTCTGCGAAGGGCCTATCTTTTACTTTTATCTCATACATTGCATAAGAGTCATGGTGATCTTCACCCTCCCTTTTTACATTTTATCCTTTGGCAAGCACAATATGTTGGAAAGATCCTAGTATATATGGCTAATTGGATGTGAGTTTTCATGAACTATTACTGTTGACATTACCCTTGAGGTAAAATGTTGGGAAGCAAAACTATAAGCCCCTATCTTTCTCTGTGTCCGATTAAAACTCCATACCCATAAGTATTGCATGAGTGTCAGCAATTATGAAAGATTATATGATAGTTGAGTATGTGGACTTGCTGAAAAGCTCTTATACATTGACTCTTTCCTATGTTATGATAAATTGCAATTGCTTCAATGGCCCAGATTGTAGTTTGTTAGTTTTCAATGAAGTTTACGATTCATACTTGATATTGTGATTGAATTATTACTCTACCATCAGATATTATATGACAAAGAATTATGTAAGTTGCTGTTCTAAGAATGATCATGATGCCCTCATGTCCGTATTTTATTTTTATCGACACCTCTATCTCTAAACATGTGGACAAAAATTTTCAATTTTGGCTTTTTGCTTGAGGACAAGCGAGGTCTCAGCTTGGGGGAGTTGATACGTCCATTTTGCATCATGCTTTTATATCAATATTTATTGCATTATGGGTTGTTATTACACATTATGTCACAATACTTACGCCTATTCTCTCTTATTTTACAAGGTTTACATAAAGAGGGAGAATGCCGGCAGCTGGGATTCTGGGCTGGAAAAGGAGCAAATATTAGAGACCTATTCTGCACAGCTCCAAAAGTCCTGAAACTTCACGAATGATGTTTTCCAAATATATAAAAAAATACTGAACGCAAGAACCTCACCAGGGGGCCACACCCTTCCCACGAGGGTGGGGGGCGCGCCCTACCCCCAGGACGCGCCCCCTACCTCGTGGGCCCCCTGGTGGCCCTCCAGTGGCCATCTTCTGCTATATGGAGTCTTTCGATGGGAAAAAAATCATAAGCCATCTTCTCGGACGAAACTCCGCCGCCACGAGGCGGAACCTTGGCGGAATCAATCTAGGGCTCTAGCGGAGCTGTTCTGCCGGGGAAACTTCCGTCCTGGAGGGGGAAATCATCGCCATCATCATCACCAACGCTCCTCCCATCGGGAGAGGGAAATCTTCATCAACATCTTCATCAGCAACATCTCATCTCAAAACCCTAGTTCATCTCTTGTATCCAATTCTTATCTCCAAGTCCGGGATTGGTGCTAGTAGGTTGCTAGTAGTGTTAATTACTCCTTGTAGTTGATGCTAGTTGGTTTAATTGGTGGAAGATCATATGTTCAGATCCTATATGCATATTAATACCCCTCTGATTATGAACATGTTTATGCTTTGTGAGTAGTTACTTTTGTTCTTGAGGACATGCGAGAAGTCTTGTTATTAGTAGTCATGTGAATTTGGTATTCGTTCGATATTTTGATGAGATGTATGTTGTCTCTCCTCTAGTGGTTTTATGTGAACGTCGACTACATGACACTTCACTATTATTTGGGCCTAGAGGAAGGCATTGGGAAGTAATAAGTAGATGATGGGTTGCTAGAGTGACAGAAGCTTAAACCCTAGTTTATGCGTTGCTTCGTAAGGGGCTGATTTGGATCCATATGTTCACTGGTAGAAAAAGGGCCTATAGTCCCGGTCCGTCAGGGCCTTTAGTCCCGGTTCCTGAACTGGGACTAAAGTGTCGGTACTAATGCCCTGTACCTTTAGTCCCGGTTCAATCTAGAACCGGGACTGATGGGCCTCCACATGGGCAGTGCGGAGAGCCCAGGCAGGAGACCCTTTGGTCCCGGTTGGTGGCACCAACCGGGACC
>LT934119.1:3884683-3895673 GCA_900231445.1 Triticum turgidum subsp. durum
CACCAACCGGGACCAAAGGCATGTGCTGCCCCGAACCCAAATATTTAGTCCCACCTCGCTAGTTGAGAGGGAGGCACACCTGTTTATAAGATGCGGTGCCCCTTCCCTCTCGAGCTCCTCTCTAAAGCAGGCTTTCGGGCCTAACACTGCAATCTGTGCCCGTGGGCCTACTGGGCCTCCCGCGGGCATGAATCCTGGCCCATGGTAGGGTTTCTAGTCGTATTCAGGCCGTGGGGCCCCAGTAGGTGGCACTTTTTCTGTTTTTTTGTTTTTTTGTTTCTACTTAGAACTAAATACTTATAGTTTTGTAGTGATTTCTTTTTTATTTTAGGTCACAAAAATTATAAACTTTCTGTTAGTGCCATTAGTTTTACAATTTGAATAGTTTAAATTTGATTTTTTTTTAAATTTGTGTGAATCACTAGTTTATGAATAACTTTACTATAAAAATTGATTTTTGAGTCAATCTTTTTCCTGCTATTTAATATTACTGTGTTTTATCATTATACTCAATTTGGTAATTTTAGTTAGTCATAACAAATATTATAGGGGTGAGCCCTATTTTTTTCCATTTTTTTGTTTTGTTTTCTGCATTATTTATTTCCTTTTGTTTTTTGCTTTATTTTTTAATTCTTTTTGCTTTTAGTTTTAGAAAAATTATAAACTTTCTGTTAGTGCCATTAGTTTTCAAATTTGAAAACACTTTTTTAGTTTTTTGTTTTCTTTGTTGCTTTATTTATTTTATTTTGTTTCTACTTACAACAAAATACTTATTGTTGCTATTTTTATTTTTTTTCTAGTTTTTTTGTTTTGTTTTCTGTATTATTTATTTTCTTTTGTTTTTTGCTGTATTTTTTAATTCTTTTTGCTTTTAGGTCAGCAAAATTATAAACTTTCTGTTAGTGCCACTAGTTTTAGAAAAAATATAAACTTTCTGTTAGTGCCATTAGTTTTCAAATTTGAATAGTTAAAATTTGAACATAGATGCACCTATAGAGAAAATTTGACCTAAATTCATAGTTTTCAAATGAACTCTGAAAAAGTTGGCATAGCATACTCGTCTGTTACAAATTTGGCATGGTATCATCATAATAGTTGCGGGAGAAAGTCTTCACTTTTTCTTCGCTTGTGTCATTTGCTTATTGCGCTGTAACCATGGATAATCTTCATTGTTTATCAGGATGCTTGGGTCAACCTTGACATTGAAGGGAGGAATTTCATGAAACTTTTCATAATCTTCAGACATGTCTGTCTTGCCGTCCACTCCCAGGATGTCCCTTTTTCCTGAAAGAACTATGTGGTGCTTTGGCTCATCGTATGATGTATTCGCTTCCTTATCTTTTCTTTTTCTCGGTTTGGTAGACATGTCCTTTACATAGATAACCTGTGCCACATCATTGGCTAGGACGAACGGTTCGTCAGTGTACCGAAGATTTTTCAGATCCACTGTTGTCATTCCGTACCGTGGGTCTACCTGTACCCCGCCGCCTAACAGATTGACCCATTTGCACTTAAACAAAGGGACCTTAAAATCAGGTCCGTAGTCAAGTTCCCATATATCCACTATGTAACCATAATATGTATCCTTTCCGCTCTCGGTTGCTGCATCAAAGCGGACACCGCTGTTTTGGTTGGTGCTCTTTTGATCTTGGGCGATCGTGTAAAATGTATTCCCATTTATCTCGTATCCTTTGTAAGTCAATACAGTCAAAGATGGTCCCCTGGACAACAAGTACAACTCATCACAAACAGTGTTGTCACCTTTGAGACGTGTTTCCAACCAACTGCTGAAAGTCCTGATGTGTTCACATGCAATCCAGTCGTCGCACTGCTCCGGGTGTTTGGAGCGCAGACTGTTCTTGTGTTCATCGACATACGGGGTCACCAAGGTAGAGTTCTGTAGAACTGTGTAGTGTGCTTGAGACCAAGAATATCCGTCCCTGCATATTATTGAGTCTCTTCCAAGAGTGCCTTTTCCAGTCAGTCTCCCCTCATACCGCGATTTAGGGAGACCTATCTTGTTAAGGCCAGGAATGAAGTCAACACAAAACCCGATAACATCCTCTGTTTGATGGCCCATGGAGATGCTTCCTTCTGGCCTAGCGCGATTACGGCCATATTTCTTTAGGACTCCCATGAACCTCTCAAAGGGGAACATATTGTGTAGAAATACGGGCCCCAGGATGACAATCTCGTCGACTAGATGAACTAGGACGTGCGCCATGATATTGAAGAAGGATGGTGGGAACACCAGCTCGAAACTGACAAGACATTGCGCCACATCACTCCTTAGCCTTGGTACGATTTCTGGATCGATCACCTTCTGAGAGATTACATTATGGAATGGCTAATCGGACGTTTTCCGGTAGAAGCCCCCTCAATGCAACCGGAAGCAGTTGCGTCATAATCACGTGGCAGTCATGAGACTTTAGGTTCTGAAACTTTTTCTCTGGCATACTTATTATTCCCTTTATATTCGACGAGAAGCCAGTCGTGACCTTCATACTGAGCAGGCATTCAAAGAAGATTTCTTTCTCTTCTTTCGTAAGAGCGTAGCTAGCAGGACCTTTATACTGCTTCGGAGGCATGCCGTCTTTTTCGTGCAAACATTGTAGGTCCTCCTGTGCCTCAGGTGTATCTTTTGTCTTCCCATACACGCCCAAGAAGCCTAGGAGGTTCACGCAAAGGTTCTTCGTCACGTGCATCACGTCGATTGAGGAGCAGACCTCTAGGTCTTTCCAGTAGGGTAGGTCCCAAAATATAGATTTCTTCTTCCACATGGGTGCGTGTCCCTCAGCGTCATTCGGAACAGCTAGTCCACCGGGACCCTTTCCAAAGATTACGTAGTGTAAATCATTGACCATAGCAAGCACGTGATCACCGGTGCGCATGGCGGGCTTCTTCCGGTGATCTGCCTCGCCTTTGAAATGCTTGCCTTTCTTTCGACATTGATGGTTGATCGGAAGAAATCGACGATGGCCCAGGTACACATTCTTCCTGCATTTGTCCAGGTATATACTTTCAATGTCATCTAAACAGTGCGTGCATGCGTGGTATCCTTTGTTTGTCTGTCCTGAAAGGTTACTAAGAGCGGGCCAATCGTTGATGGTCACGAACAGCAACGCCTTAAGGTTAAATTCCTCCTGTCTGTGCTCATCCCACGTACGTACACCGTTTTCATTCCACAGCTGTAAAATTTCTTCAACTAATGGCCTTAGGTACACATCAATTTTGTTGCCGGGTTGCTTAGGGCCTTGGATGAGAACTGGCATCATAATGAACTTCCGCTTCATGCACATCTAAGGAGGAAGGTTATACATACATAGAGTCACGGGCCAGGTGCTGTGATTGCTGCTCTGCTCCCCGAAAGGATTAATGCCATCCGCGCTTAAAGCAAACCATACATTCCTTGGGTCCTTTGCGAACTCATCCCAGTACTTTCTCTCGATTTTTCTCCACCGCGACCCGTCAGCGGGTGCTCTAAACTTCCCATCTTTCTTTCGGTTCTCACTGTACCATCGCATCAACTTGGCATGCTCTTTGTTTTTGAACAGACGTTTCAACCGTGGTATATAGGAGCATACCACATCACCTTCGCAGGAACCCTCTTCCTGGGGGGCTCGCCGTCAACATCACCAGGGTCATCTCGTCTGATCTTATACCGCAATGCACCGCATACCGGGCATGCGTTCAGATCCTTGTATGCACCGCGGTAGAGGATGCAGTCATTAGGGCATGCATGTATCTTCTCCACCTCCAATCCTAGAGGGCATACGACCTTCTTTGCTGCGTATGTACTGTCGGGCAATTCGTTATCCTTTGGAAGCTTCTCAAATCTTTGTCAGCCACAACATTCTCTGCCTTCCACTGCAGCAATTCCAGTACGGTACCGAGCTTTGTGTTGCCATCTTCGCAATTGGGGTATAACCCTTTTTTGTGATCCTCTAACATGCGATCGAACTTCAGCTTCTCCTTTTGACTAATGCATTGCGTCCTTGCATCGACAATGACCCGACGCAGATCATCATCATCGGGCACATCGTCTGGTTCCTCTTGATCTTCAGCAGCTTCACCCGTTACAGCATCATTGGGAACATCGTCTGGTTCCTCTTGATCTTCACCAGCTCCCCCCGTTGCAGCATCACCGTATTCAGGGGGCACATAGTTGTCATCGTAGTCTTCTTCTTCGCCGTCTTCCATCATAACCCCTATTTCTCCGTGCCTCGTCCAAACATTATAGTGTGGCATGAAACCCTTGTAAAGCAGGTGGTAGTGAAGGATTTTCCAGTTAGAGTAAGACCTCGTATTCCCACATTCAGTGCATGGACAACACATAAAACCATTCTGCTTGTTTGCCTCAGCCGCATCGAGAAACTCATGTACGCCCTTAATGTACTCGCGGGTGTGTCTGTCACCGTACATTCATTGCCGGTTCATCTGCGTGCATTATATATAATTAAGTGTCCAAATTAATAAAAGTTCATCATCACATTAAAACCAAAGTGCATACATAGTTCTCATCTAACAACATATAGCTCTCCAGAGCATCTAATTAATTAAACCATACATTGAAACTATGTAAAACATTTCAATGCGAAAACAAATGCGATCATAATTGCAACCAAGGTAACAATTGATCCAACGGCATAATGATACCAAGCCTCAGTATGAATGGCATATTTTCTAATCTTTCTAATCTTCAAGCGCATTGCATCCATCTTGATCTTGTGATCATCGACGACATCCGCAACATGCAACTCCAATATCATCTTCTCCTCCTCAATTTTTTTTTATTTTTTCCTTCAACAAATTGTTTTCTTCTTCAACTAAATTTAACCTCTCGACAATAGGGTCGGTTGGCATTTCCGATTCACATACATCCTAGATAAATAAAATCTATGTCACGTTGGTCGGCATAATTTTCATAAACAATAAATGAACCAATAGTTATAAAGATAATATACATACCACATCCGAATCATAGACAGGACGAGGGCCGACAGGGGCGGATACCAAAACCATCGCACTATATAAGATGCAATAATAAATGTAAGAAAATGATACAAGTATCTATCTAAACATACAAGTAAGAATATTTTTCCTTTCAAAAAGAAGATAAGAACAAGAGGCTCACCACGGTGGTGTCGGTGATGAGATCGGCGCGGGTGATCGACGGCGGTGAAGACGGGGACGGGGCGTGACGGACCGCTAAATCTAGACAAATCTCGAGGAAAATGGAGCTTGGAGGTCGAGCTTCGAGAGGAGAAAGCTTAAGTAGTGTGGCTCGGGCATTCCATCGAACACCTCATGTGCATAGGAGGTGAGCTAGAGCACCACAAAGCCCTCTCCCCCTCGGCCAGAAAAAACAGAGCACTGTGCTCTGCTCTTGCGCGAGGGGGTATATATAGGCACCTCATTAGTCCCGGTTGGTGACATGAGCCAGGACTAAAGGGGAGTCTTTGGTCCCGGTTCAAGCCACCAACCGGGACCAATGGTGGTGGGCCAGGAGCAAGGCCCATTGGTCCTGGTTCATCCCACCAACCGGGACCAAAAGGTCCAGATGAATCGGGACCAATGGCCCACGTGGCCCGGCCGGCCCCCTGGGCTCACGAACCGGGACCAATGCCCACATTGGTCCCGGTTCTAGACTGAACCGGGACTAATGGGCTGATCCGGCCTGGACCAAAGCCCTGTTTTCTACTAGTGGTTTCATGCTATGGTTAGGTTTATCTTAATACTTTTGTTGTATTTGCGGATGCTTGCAATAGAGGTTAATCATAAGTGGGATGTTTGTCCAAGTAAGGACAACACCCAAGCACCAGTCCACCAACATACCAAATTATCAAGGTACCGAACGCGAATCATATGAACGTGATGAAAACTAGTTTGACGATATTCCCATGTGTCCCCGGGAGCGCTTTACATCATATAAGGGTTTGTCCAGGCTTGTCCTTTGCTACAAAAGGATTGGGCCACCTTGTTGCACTTTATTTACTTTTGTTACTTGTTGCTCGTTACAAATTATCCTATCAAAACTATCTGTTACCACTTATTTCAGTACTTGCAGAGAATACCTTGCTGGAAGCCGTTTATCATTTTCTTCTGCTTCTCGTTGGGTTCGACACTCTTACTTATCGAAAGGACTACGATATATCCCCTATACTTGTGGGTCATCATCGTACGTCCTCCGTCCTCCACCTCCACCACTCCCACCCGCATCTGGGAACCTCAGCCTCGAATGCGCCGAAGCCCTGGGCGGCGGCGGCGGAAAATCGCCATCTTCATAGCCGAGGTACCACCTGTATCCCCATCGGCATGGCCATGGCTCTACCGCTCCGTCCTCCGAGGGCAGCCCACTGACCTCGCTGTCCCAGCTCATACCACTGTCCGGACTGGAGGCCGGCGGCATATTTTTTGGAATCAAGAACATAATACCAAGTCTAGGCTTTCTCGTGTAGAGGGTTATGGAACCTAAAACGTTGGCAGAGCTTGGAAAATGACACAGCTTGCATTGCCATATTCGGTCCTCCACCAGTGGAGTACAAAATTATGGGTCAGCACCGTGGCAGCCTTGACGCATGGGTACGTAACATGGGGCCAGCATACACTAATATGATGTGATCCATAAAATAGGGAAGCTGCATCATTTGTCCTTTGTTATAGTAATCTGTACTATTAGGTACATGTAGAAGAGATATGGGAAGGTATTCTAAAAAAAAGGAAGATGGATTGAGACGCTCCAGCAGGTAAAGTCAAGTATTGGTTATACGTAGTAGTCTGCTACACTTGGGCATGGGACCGGCCGGGCAGCATAAACTAAGAACACATCACATGGGCTGATAACTTAGTTAGCCCAATCATGGACCTCATCTACTCCACCATTTCAATGAAGGGCGTGCACGCATTGCAAAATCTAAATTTGATCATAAAATAGACCAATAAAATATATTTTTTAACTTCAAATTTATAATACTAAGGACTTCTTTCAAATACGGATACAATGATATAACTTTTGTCACATATAATTCACTTTTAGTTTGTCTAATTTGTTAGAGTTATGTCGAATATTATTATACAAGGTAGGTTACAGTTGGACTTGGCTTTGGACTGTGTGTAGGCTTCTTATATATATCTGGGTAAACACATGATGTAACCTATGCCAACATAATAGCACATGCACGCGGGGAGCCGGCGCCCGAGCGGCTAGGGTGCGGTATTGTAGCGGTGTCATGGGGAGAAGCGTCCATAGTCAGGCCCTGGGGATGTAGCCATGATGGTGAACCTCGTTCACAAATCTCGGTGTCTTGTCTGTATGATTGCTTGGTCCTCGGTAGATCAACGGTGACCTCGGATTTATTCTAACAAGTAGTATCACGAGCTAGGTTATTCGAAGGCCGTGGACTGTTGATTGAGAGAAAGTATCGAGTTCGAGATGCAGCCGGTTGCGGTGTAGTTCTCGGCAAGATTGAAGAAAGCATGTCAGTTGAAGGCACGTGTACGCGCAGCAAGCTTGACGTGCAGCGATGGATCGGGAGGATTGATCGGGCGAGCGTACAGTGGTCAGAAACGCAGAAGTGGCGGCGGCGAAAGCGCGCTCGAGAAGGCGTCAGCGACCAATCGATTGGGATCATGCAGCTACGCCAGGTCCTGGAATGGCCAGACGCGTGACGTGTCCAGGCGCTCGAAGCCCACGTAGGGCAACACGGCGGCCCATGTACTCCCTCCTTTTTGGTTTATAATGCTCAAATATGAAATCTCATCAACCAAGGCGTATGATGAGTAGAGGAATATATTTCGTACTTTACAAAACTACCCAAACAAAATCGATACATTAATTGGGATTAATTGTAGTGCATGCATGCTTGACCACTAGATGAGTAGTAGCATTGCATGTATTGGTGAGTTCCTTTTTAGTTCTTGCATGCAAAGATTTAATGCGCCTTGGAACCTTAAAAGAAAATGGAGATGAGCCTTGTAAATTGGAAAAATGAAAAAAAAAATAAGATAAGCCTTATAAACCGAAAAGGAGGGAGACAAGAAGGGACTACAGTTGCAGGTGGAGTAAGTTGGGTTGTCCAGCAGCGGTGTCGACGAGAAGGGACTCCATTTCAATGATGTTGCTAAATATCTTAAATCAACTTGTAGTAGTACAACTTTCAATGATGTCGACGTAACCGAGTGTTGACTGTGAAGAAGACGAGAAGGGACTACAGTTGCAGGTGGAGTCACATGGAGTCTGGGAGTAGCAGCGGTGCTCATGGTGTATCTCAAGTCCAATGTACATGGAGGTTCGACGCATGGATGAATTCAAGGTGGTGAAGAATATTCGCCAAAGTGGAGTTTGTTAGAGTTGTGTCGAATATTATTGTACAAGGTAGGTTACAGTTGCACTTAGTTTTGGACTGTGTGTAGGCTTCTCATATATATCGAGGTAAACACACGATGTAACCTATGCCAACATAATGGCACAGTCACACAGGGAGCCGGCTGCATGTGTCGACGCCGGAGCGGCCAGGGTGCGGCATTGTAGCGGTGTCATGGGGAGGAGCGCCCATAGTCAGGTCCTGAGGATGTAGCCATGATGATGAACCTCGTTAACAAATTTCGGTGTCTTACCTGTGTGATTGCTTGGTCCTCGGTAGATCGACGGTGGCCTTGGATTTATTCTAACATAATTTGTGGCCAAAATTAATTTTTAAAATGCGTGTGCACCTTACTAATTGGAATGGAGAGAGTATTCATTTGGCCAAACTTCGATAATTTTTTTTCCATCAGTCGTGTGGTGTGAGCTTCCAAATCCTGCTTACCTAGTGGCAATTCGGTGGTTGTCTGTACCAAAACCCTGAACCCTAGATTGCCAGCGATTAGGCACGGTTAAGTTATACTCTCTCTAATTTTTTTATACAAGGCCGTAAACTCAAATTACAGGTACCAAAACAATAATTAATGTGTGATTTATAAGCTAATTTGTTTTCTCGTTTACCGGGTTAATTAATGGGGTGCATGCACATTAGAGGAAAATGAGTGGCCGTGGGAGAGGAAGTAGGTGAGTGTGTCCCTATCATCCACTACATGAATGCTAGTAATGAAGTCATGGGTTACTAATACGAGAAAACATTATTAATATTTACCTCGATTATTGTTGGTGGCCTTGTATAGATGCAAAATATGTTTTTCATAGTGGCCTTGTATATAAATGGAGGGAGTATCAATCTTGTTGAGTACCATTGATCTCCCCATCATTGCAAAGAGGAGAATCCTAGTGCCTTAACTCCGGCTAACAGGTCGGTTTAGGTTTTTAGTCCACGCAGAGGCAATGCTCGGACGGAGGACGACACTTCTTCTTGAAGTTAGTCTTTCGGACCCTGATCCTCCTCAAATTCTTCCATATGGATGGAATAGATGGAGCTCCCGCGTAAATTCTTGCTAGCTCCACGCGGCGATGAGGTTAGGGTTTCTCATCATGTGTATGCAATGAAAAGATTTTCTCAGGTTCTTCAGATTGATTAAAGGGTGCAATAACGATGACTGCGGCTTCAGTGGTGTTGTTTCCTAGGGGCACATGCATGAAAAGTTTCCACATGTCATCAACAAGGTCAGGCCGAATCTGGTATGGAATCAGCAAAGACGGCATGTCGAGTATTCATTCTGACGGAGGCGGTGGTCGTTCGGTCGTTTAGGAACCTAGATGTATTTTTTATTATGTTTGGGTTGCTTTGTACCTCTATGAACCTTTATAATTGATCTGAGACATTTTTCTAGAAAAAAGAGAATTCTTATATCTCTCCACTAGCTAGCTGATTTCTTACCTCTTTTAGAAACAAAGCTTTTTTGGATTACTAGAAATTAGTCGGTCATGTAATATGTTGAACGAAATTATCAACTTGAGAACCAAATATCCCCTCTTTAATGTATGCTTGGATTTGTAATTTGAAATTTTTTGGGTTAGCAGGTATTTTGACAGGTTAGAGCATCTCTAGTAGACCCAGTATAATGCCAACCCACAAAACGCGTATGCAGTTCGCGAAAAAACGGCTTTGCAGGCCAGCGCGGGCGACTGCCGAGCAGACCCCGCAAATCAGTAATTTGCATTTCAGTTTGGGGCATGAAAACATATTTCTTTGCTTTCGTATTTTCTTCAACGAAACTGGATACATAATAATTTATCAAATCTTTGATAGAATACCAAGACCAAAAAAAGCAAGAAACACAATTAGGCATTTTAGAAGATATCCAACTTCCATAACTGCTTCCACTAGTTGGACCAACATCTTATCCATGCCTTCATTGTTGATCTGCAGATTCTTGATCTTGCATTCTTCATTCTTCTTCTTTGATTCTAAAGAAGTAGGCATTGCTTCCCCTATAGTTTCTTCTCTAATTGCACATGCAGCCGCATCATTAGTCTCAATTCTATCAACGAGTGCACGAACATCTATTAAGTTTCTTTCTATCAACAAATCGATGTATTCTTCTTCCCAAACCCAAAATGAGTATCCATCTTCCTACACACATATGACCATCTCAATAAGCTATTGAAATCGAACCGAATAGGTTGACAAAGCCGAATGAAAATAAGAACATACCCCATCGTTTTCGCATTTGAAGAATACCCATCCGGGGTGTTTCGGCGTGCTACATCTTATCCGTAGCACTGTCTGCATGTAGTCGTCGCACTGTATGAGCGGCATCGGCGAGCCGGCGAGCCACTGCGCGAGCGCCGAGCCCGAGCGACGGCCGGCCGAGTCCTTGCCGGCAAACCGACGATGACAGCTAGAGGACGAACCAGTACCTGCATGTGGCGATAGGGCTTTGTCGGGGCTGTGCAGGGTGCTCCCTGACCAATCCATGGCTTGGCGCAGCCACCTGTGGCCGGAAACGCCAAATCTGACGACCGCGACAAACAGCTGCCGATCTGCAACTTTTCGGCCAACCGAGGTAGGAGGAAGTAGTGGAGGACAATCTCGGACGTATGGCAGCCCGCCGACGT
>LT934119.1:3898165-3918623 GCA_900231445.1 Triticum turgidum subsp. durum
AAAAAGACGAAGCATCTATGTGTAATTAGCGTCACGATCACACAATTACACGTGCTCCCCGCCCCCTCTAACACAGAGTAGAAAACTGAAGAAAAGACATGGCATCCCTCACTGTACTCCTACTAGTTTTTACCCTAGCGTGATTAGCGTGTGATTATATGAGATTAGCGCCACCGGCTGCCGTTGAGCCGCCTCCTGCCCTCCCTGCTCGCGGCCAGAGTGGAATCAATTTAAATTAGGCAATACTAGCGCCGCAATGGGCAATTCTAGGTCTTCAGGGTCCAGCCAACTAGCAAAGGTTAGCCCTAAGTGTTATCTACAGTTTCAACTATCTTGTGTGTGTTGAAATTTTCATCCAATTTTAATTATTTTTATTGTGTGACCTATGATATCTATTTGAAATTTAATTCTCATGATTGTGTGATTTACGATGTTGTAATAGAAAATCACTCTAATGATAAGTTCGATTTTTTATGTTGTTGCTTCGATCACTGTTTTGGTAACCGAACGAAATTTCGCTATCTCGCCGGGTTACCACGTTTATCGCCCCCCGTCGAGAAACAGTCATGCCGGGCAAAAAATCTCGAAAGTTTTGAAAATTTTGAATTCAAACGCTCAGGGTATAGTTAAATACAGGCCATTACTTCTATTTGAACGTTAGTGGTCGTGGCCTAGTGGCAACCCCCAGCCTTTCCTCAATAGTGCGTCGCGGGTTCGAATCTTGACACACGCTTTTTAATTTCTTTTTGATGTGCACAAGTAAAAAAAGAGATTAGTTTGTTGGAGTGTGGCAACCCCCAGCCTTTCCTCAATAGTGCGTCGCGGGTTCGAATCTTGACACACGCTTTTTAATTTCTTTTTGATGTGCACAAGTAAAAAAAGAGATTAGTTTGTTGGAGTGGCCAGGGGTCGAACTCGCAACCTTTTACCAAGGGGGAGTTCTACTCGAACAGCCACTACGCCAGAAGCAGATACGTGATAACTTTGGAAGAAGCAGATACGTGATAACTTTGGAAGTTAAAGTACTATCTACATCGATTTCAAAAAAATTGAATTCAAAATTTAATTTCAAATTTCGTCCGAATTTTTCCCGGTATTTCGCGGTTACCATGGTAACCGCAAATTCCGGTGCCCCTCGAGAAAAAATGTCCCCTTGGGATCCAAAACCTTGGCTTCGATGAGAGATGATTTGTTTCGGAGTTGCATGATAATTTACAATTAGAAGGAATTAGCTGGTAAGTTATCTTGTACTTCCTCCGTAAAGAAATGGTGATCTAAACGCTCTTATATTTCTTTACAAACGAAAGTATTGATATTTTTGACCTTATAGCAATTGTAAGCGAAAATTTAAATTTCTCACGAAAAATCAAGGAAACATTCATCAAAATAATACAAATGTAGCTAGGTGTTAATTTCTCCTAAGTACACATTATTACACCATTACTGTACTTATTTTAGCATACTCGGAAGTTTCCTTTTATGAACTAGGCTTGCCCCCCTTATGTCGGCTCTGCCTTGTGTGTGTGTGTGGTGATTTTGTCAATCTCAAGACCAGCCGACTCAGTCTCTCAGAGGTGTTCGTAGACACAGAGTGTGTGTGTGTGTTTATTGCAGCGAGTGTATGTGAGCATCTGCGTTTTGTAATGTGTTTCGAAAAAAAGGTGTTAGGACAGGAGGACATGAAAGCTGCATAAAATGATAGGGCGAAGTAAGATGCTTCCCCTTCGGGTGTCCTCTGTTGTCTGTTGCCGATTCTGGATGTTATCAAGTGAAGTCGAGTAGCTGCATGCCCAAAAAACGTCGAGACCTCAACAGGAGGGAAAGGTTTACCATGGGCTAATTCACATTGCAGACTCCAAAATACTACGCTAAACCAGCGAAATAAGCCATTGAACAGACTACATGAGCTAATTCATTGCCCGTCTTCAACGCAGCGACCAATCTTCCTGCATCACATCACATCCCAGAGCATGGCGGCATGTGGATGCACCACAAGTCCATGAAAGGGATTCTCGTCATCTAACCCATAGAGAGGACAGGTCTGGGGAACCGGCCGGTAGATGACGCTGATGCCTGCATAGATTAGTCGCCATGTGTACCGGCTGCCACCCCATATTTGACTTTGTAATTTGTATGTACATGTGGTTGGGCATCTATATCCATCATCACATTAGTATATTTGTTTCTAGGGGGGGCCATCATCATCATCATCATCATCATCCGGAGGTTGTGCATTTGATTAACTTGTTAAGGAGGCGAGCTGTTGCGCCTGCAGAACAAGAGGTTACATAGCGCGCAAGCAGAATTCCTCCATCACACAACTCGCTCGCTCTCTTTCTCTCTTGGCCCATCCATCCATGGCGATGGCCGGCCACCCTTACTCGCCAAGTGACCTCGAGCTCCCCGGTTTCGTGCCGCCGCAGCTTTCACCCCTCGAACTCGTGGTGCCCCTCATAGGCACTTCTCTCTTGGTTATCACGGTGATCTGGCTTGTCTCCGGCCATGTACTCAATACTGGTAACTACTGCAACCACCAAATCTATCCTTCCATCATGTGTATACATACGATACTTACTTCCTCCGAGTTCATTTTTACTCCCCTATATATTAGGTTTGTCTTGAGTTAAATTTTGTAAAATTTTATTGAAGTCGTATTAAAAATTATCAACAGTTACAATACCAAATCAATATAATGCTCTAAAATTATGTTCCATGATAAATCAAATGATATTGATTTGATAAGGTGAATGTTGGTACTCCTTTCTATAAACTAGATTAAACTATAGAAAGTTTGACTTAAGACAAATCTAACATGTGAAGTAAAAAAGAAACGGAGAGAGTGCTCCATGCAAATTAACACTCCCATCATCTCCTGATCTTCAT
Source organism: Triticum turgidum subsp. durum (assembly GCA_900231445.1). Classification (NCBI taxonomy): domain Eukaryota; kingdom Viridiplantae; phylum Streptophyta; class Magnoliopsida; order Poales; family Poaceae; genus Triticum; species Triticum turgidum. The sequence continues at coordinate 3,901,049 of LT934119.1, forward strand.
CTGTTGCAGGAAGATCCGGGAGATTATCCAAGGCCGACCGTTTGCTCATGTGCTGGTGGGCAATCACTGGGTTGACCCACCTAATCATCGAAGCACCCTTGCTCTTCACCCCCAGTTTTTTCGATGAAATATGTAAGTTCTGGCTGGTTATATCCTCCCATCGTATCCATCATCTCGAAACGATGTTCTTAATTTTTCGAGTAACTAACTGCATGCATGCTACATCTTCAGGGAAAGAGTACAGCAAAGCCGACTCCAGATATGCCACCGGGGACACCACAACCGGCGCGATCGAAGTCATTGCGGTTTTTCTACAAGGCCCTGCATCACTTCTTGCTGTGTACGTCACCTTATTACATTTTACTACTACTCATTTTCTCTTCACCACACTGTCTATTCCCGGCAAAACAACAAAGATTAAACTTTGCTTGATCTGTTAGTTTCTAGAGCTAGCTCGACGAATTTGTCAGACCACCAGAATGGATCCAATTTTGTTTCTAAGACTTTCTTTGATTTATAGTATAAGAATATCATGAGAATAGGAAAATCACAAAAAGTGAGATGACATGTATCTCAAATGCTATCGAAAAAGAGATGTTATTTGGTTCATATTATATGTTTTTTATTGGGTCGAGACTAATGTTTTTCTTCCTTTGAAATACAAAGGATCCTTCTATCATGTACATGAACAATATTCTATTCCTGCAAATCAAAGGGCTTCAAATGAATTTTTTCTACAAATTCCTGTCCGATGAAATTCCTACAAAATTCCTATAAACCAAAAAAGGGCTAAATTCCAAAACATACTTCTCACATGGTTCTTGGTTGCATACACAGTTGAGTCCACCTTTAATGAAAAAACCCAAAAGTAACAAACAAATGGCCAGCACACCCTCAAGCATTTAGTTTGCGTAGGCGACACTAATTTACTTACTCCTCCATCAATGCTCATATTGACGCCTAATTACTCCTCTGACATTTTCTTTTACGTATTGCTCCTAACATATGGTGTACATCACTGATTGCCTACTTAACACAATATGGTAAGAGGAGTATTTCTCTTTGCCATAGTTTTCTTATTGACTTCTAATCATCTATCGATCCATTGCATTAGATCATAGCATTGGTAAATGTGCTGAAGACTAACAGGTTAAAATTAGGCGTAATATGTACTCGCCATTTATAGATCAACCAATAACCAACATGTGCATACAAAAGAAATCATGTGAGAGATGTCTACATGCAACAATGGTGACCTCACCAAACATGACATCTCATCAAAGGTTCATACATGCATGGGAAAAAGTTCTCCATTATATTATACCATTTATATTCAAAATAATTTTCCAGTACACACTAATAAATAAAATATATAATATTCATTCTGAGTTTTAGTTCATATACTATTAATACAAGTATGCATGTTTCATATAATCAAATAACGGAAATATATTTCAATCGATTCATGCAACGCGTGGAGTACTCTCTAGTTTATAGAAAATTTTAGCACGTCTCTCTAATTTTTTCCACTGTGCTTTATAGATTAGATAGAATGAAACCATTAGCTGCAGCTTTTTATTATTTATTTTACTATCTGCTTACCACAAGTTTGCTTCTTGCAGCTATGCTATTGCTTCCAGAAAGTCCTACAGCTACATTCTACAGTTCAGTGTATCTATGGGCCACATCTACGCAATGCTGGTTTACTACATTACTGCCTACTTAGACGGCATGAACTTCTGCGTCAGTCCATTCTACTTCTGGACATATTTTGTTGGTGCAAACTCTCCATGGGTTGTGATTCCAACGCTGATAGCAATAAGGAGCTGGAAGTTGATAAGCCAAGCATTTCAGTCTTGCAAGGTGAATCAAGACTAAGTAAACCAACTCTTGCCCTCGGCACCAGAATCCTTTGGGCAGTATGACACCTACGCGGATGGGAACCACATTTGCTATTTCTACGCTGGTTGCGGTGACGTGTGTTCCATGATACAATGATTCCTCTATTTCAAACACAATTGCAATTGAAATAATTATTTTTACCTTTTTTTAAGAGAGGATGGGTTTACTCACTCCGACGGAGGCCAGGGCGTGTTTGGTTACTGGATCTGTCCGGTGGGAGATGGTAGCGCGGGATTTATTCAACCGGTTTGGATGGCGGTCATGTAATAGGATAGGTGCGTAGTTTACCTATCTCTCTTTACTATGCCAGCCGATTGTGGCTTTTGGGCCTTGTTTTATTTTGCTTGCTCTGTGTGAGCCAGTATCCTTTGTTGCAGCACTTTGCAAGACATTGTTGAACTACTTTATTTATTTATAAATGTGGCCATATGCATCTGTCTGATGCAGAGGCCGGGGAAGCCCCCCTTTTCGAAAAAAAAGAGAGGATGGGTCCCTAAGGGCCCGTTGCTTTATTAAATATGAAGCAGTTATGCAAAGAAACTTACATCATGACCCAAAGTGAATTAAAAACTACTCCCTCCGTCCCAAAATAAGTATCTCAACTTTGTACTAGCTCTAGTACAAATTATTAAGTTCAAGACACTTATTTTGGGACGGAGGGAGTACAAACTAGACCCTATCCGTGTTAAGTGGTAGCGGCCAAATCAGTGTTGAGACATGTGCGCCCCTGACAACTGTGGTGGTGGTCTTAAACATAATGGTAGTGCAAAAACATTGGATAATAACTCGTCACATACAACACCATGTGTATCGATTTATGGATGAGGGGAACTCCCAGGAAAATGTTCGAATGTGTGCTTAAAAATATTCACTTTCTATTAAAAAGAATGTTCAATTTGCATTTTGCAAATGTTCAACATGTATCTGGAAAAAAATGTACAACATGTATCTGCAAAATGTTCAACATGTATTTAGAAAATAGAAAACAAAAAAGTAAGAAAAATGAATAGGAACAGATGAAAACAAATAGAGAAAACACACAAGGGAAAACAAAGAAATAAATAAAACTAAAAAAGGAACAATCACATGGAAGGTTCTAAAACTAGTATGTAGAACCTTCTCAAAATCGGTTTATTGGGGTGTCCCATTAAGGAGAGCAACAACCATCCAAAATCACTCTATTGGTCGGTCCATTAAAACCGGCGCACAGTTGGGCGCAAAGGCGAAATGGTGCTACATCTCACAACAAGTGAGATATAGCACCGACGCACAGGCACGATTATATCTCGGCTTGTAGTGAGCTCTAGCGGAGTGTTCCCCGCCTTGGGTCTTCCAACAAAACTTACGTCTACTCGCGTCCATGCGGCTAGGTGTTGAATCCGCCCACCAAACTAGTTTGTAAAACTGGCTAACATAGTAGATGTCTTGTCAACATAAAAAAAATCATTGTGGTCTTTCTTGAATAAATTACCCCAGTTCATTGTAGCGGTGCCATGGAGACAGTGGGTTAGATGTCCTTGCAGAGTCCATTATTGGGATCTGATGTGTCAAGTTCGTTTTTGCTAGTTTGATTTTTATGGAGTTGGAATCTTCCACGACATTATGGTGAACTTTTTTGTGGTTTGACAGACTGCACTTCTAGGGGACCATCCCCGGTCTAGGCATGTTCATCGCTCATGACTTCTCATCTTTTTGGATGGGTGACTCAAAGAGGTTTTCCAAAACTTTTATTGGTAATGAAATTCGTGCAGTTGAGTGAGTAGCAATAGCGATGTTCCACTCCAATTGCAGTCTATTTATTGAAGTCTTGTCGGTACTCCATCTAGCAAAGATTTATACCACAGAGAAGATGTTTCCAAAACATTCTAGACTCGAAAATCAACATAAACAATTTTTTCGCTTGTAGAGAAGATATTTGAATAAACATGTTAATGTATATGAAAATCAATGTTCACTTGCCTTAAGAAAATATTTCCCATTGCACATAAATTTCGTGGCGCGCCATACTGCATAAAAATTTCTCACGGACTTGGAAAAGTTTTATATGGTTAATAAAAATGTCACCTAGATAGAAAAATATTACAAGAAAAATTTCCCACGCATATGAAAATAAATGTTCTCAAACATAATTTAAAATATGCATTGAGTTTTTTCAAAGAAATACACGGTTAATAGTTTTCTTTAATATGAAAAGATATTTTTCAAATACATGATGGAAGTTTTTGAAACATGATGAACATCTTTAGTTATGCGACGAACATGTTTCTAAACTTCACTGTGAATATTATTTTCAAATACGTGATGGGTTTTTTTTAAATAAGCTAGACAATTTTTTTGATAGACAGTGAACATGTTTTAAATAGACTGTGGCACTATCTAGTTATGATGAACATTCTTCAAAATGTACTGTGAATAATTTTCCTAAATCCATGATAGCCATTTTTAAAATATGTGAATACATTTTGGAAATACAAAAATGAACAGTTTTTGGAAACATGATGTACTTTCTTAAAACACAATGAATATTTTCTAGTACATGATGGACATAGTTTCGAAAAGTATGAACATTTTTTTCAATTCAATCAACATCTTTAAATATTCAATTTCATTATTAAAAGTTAAAACACGTTGCACTTTTGAAAATTCAGCGATGAAAAAAGAAGAAAAAGGAGAGCAAAAATAGAAAAGAAAATATGAAAAAAATGATTAAAGGAAATGAAAAACTAAACTAAATTAAAAAACATCAACTCATGTGTTTTTCAATTTGGTTTTGTTTCATTTTTCATTTTATATTTTTCATTTTTTTCTGCTAACAATTTTTTTATCATGAAGGTTTTTTTAAAAAACATTATTATTAACCTATTTTCAAATTTGCGAAGTTTTTCTAAATTTCTGAATTGTTTTCTACATACATAAACATCTTGTCAAATCGATGAAGACTTTTATAATTTATGGGATATTTTTAAATTCACGAACTTTTTCCAAATTAGTTAACATTTTGTAAATCCTAGATCATTTTTTCAAATACATGAACTGGTTTGAAATTCATGAACTTTTTAATAATTTGTGAACAGTGTTTCATATTTATAATTTTTTCCTAATTAATTAACTTTTTAAAGATACATGGTCTTGTTTTAGAAGTATGATTTTTTTAATTCATAAAAAACAGAGATCCAATTTTTCCTCTAAACAAGCAGTTGTTGGTTTTTCTTGAACCCGTAGCCTGAAGGAGTAGTGTGTAGGCGATCAGACCGATCATGCAAAACGAGCATGCTACTGGACCATCCCACGCGTGACCACGAGTATACCAATCAGTGTGTAAAGCATTGTAGAGGAATTGTTGGGCGTGAGTTCTAGCTCGCAATCAGCGAGGACCTCCTTTGGAGCATCTAAAAAGACGGTGACGCACAGGAACATCAAGACTCGGCCGGCCCATAATATAAAAAACCGATGTAGAGAACATATTGTTGGGAACGTTTTCTTTCATGCTCGTTTCTAATGTTTTTGTTTCGGGTTTTAGTTAGTAGTAGTATTCCTTCCGTCCCATAATATAAGAGCGTTTTTGACCCTACACTTCGTCCCGTAATATAAGAGCGCTTTTGACACTAGTGGGACAGAGGGAGTAGTTTTTTAGAAACACAGCAAATTAAATTTATTTTTAAAGTAACATTTCTGGATGTGAGCATTTTCTTAGATCATTATTCGGAAAACACGAACATTTTCTGAAAAAAAAACGGGAATATTTTTTAAACTTCTGTGAATTTTTTTGGCCCGCGCTTGAACCTAGAACACTTTACCTGGATCTGGGCCGCATTCTCTTTCGGGCCACGCTCGGGACGGGGACGCCACAGTGCCTCGTCTTCTTGCCTGGATCGATCCATCTCAATGCCGGACACCGCAAAAAAAAAAAAATTCCATCTCAACGACGGCCGGCCGCCGGAGTGTACTTCCGTCTCCTCCGCCCTTGCATTCTCGTCGCGCCATCCCACTCCAACTCACCTCTCCCCGCCCGTCACTTCGGAGTCAGTGAGCAATGGAGGTGGCGACAGCCGGCGGCCATGCGGCGGCACCACGCCGCGCTCCTCCGCCTCGTTGCCGTCCCTCTCGCTGGTGGCCACCGTCCACGCCGCCTCGCTCCGCCTAGGCGCGGTCCTCGAACCCTCTCGCATCCACGCATGCTCTGCCGGCGGCGTCCCGGATTCTTCCCGCAGCGTGTTCGACGAATTGCCCCGCTCTGGCCAGCGCCATGTCCGCGCACGGGCGGTGCCGGCAGGTGCTCTGCCTGTTCCGTGGCGGGGAAGGGGAGATGGACGACAAGGCCGCGTGCGCGAGGACTGGGATGGTGGGCGAAGGGATGCAAGTGTCTCAAGGAAGGGTGAGGAGGCCGTCGCTGCAGCGCTATACGTGCATGGTGGAGATGCTGGGAAGGGCCTGGGAGGTCGATGAGGCAGAGGGGAAGGGCCGAATCCCAGAGGTCGACGAGGCCGAGTGCGGATGGAGGCGCGCCCCGTGCTGCTCGCCGCATGCCGGGCGCATGGCCGTGTCGATGTGGCAATGCATGCATTTTGGCCAAATGGTAATGCAGCACAACATAAGCCCCCTGGCTAGGGGAGATCTGAAATTTGTACAACATGATCCTTGTTTACCTACATACATGGGTCTGCCCTTCGGCAATCTGATTGTCCGGTTTGTCGTTGCCCCATTACTCTTCTGGTACCTTCTGAATTGTTGCTTCCCTGCTGTTTGTCTGGTTTGTCGTCGCCCCATTACTCTGTTGGCATGGGCAATCTGATTGTCCCGTTTGTCGTCGCCCCATCGCTCTGTTGGCATGGGCAATCTGATTGTCCGGTTTGTTGTCGCCCCATTGTGAACTGAATTGAAGCCTTGGTGGAAGCCTGGAGCTATTCACAGTACAATCGGAATTTGGATTACATCACAGGTAAAGCCCTAAGAGCCCTTGGTTTCTTGGCCTTTTTTCTTGTCATGTTTAGATTGTTGGCCTATCTTCCAATGAAATGCCAATTACCTCTGAAAATATAACTAAGCATACAGAGTCGTACCTTTTTACATTTTTCTCATGAACTCCTATGTATTGATCTAGATCAGTCTATAGTAGCAGTTCTATTATCTCCACATACTTGTGCAGTACAATGTCCTCAACGTTGCAACAATGACCCTTTGAATCTGTTTAGACACAATTCCAGTGAATGAGACTGAAATGTCTAGCAGACGGTACAATTGAACTTATAGTTGATGATATACTGTAGTCGCACCTAACTAGTTGGTTGAAATACATTATCAGAGATATTCTTGGTAAACTGGCTTCTGCAACATTCTTTGAGTTAGAGATATTTTATTTTTCCACAGGTACATATATTGAAAGAGAGAATCACATCTGGTGACTTTTAGTAGTGGCCAACACTCTAGCCAGATTGATTTCATCCTCTCGAGAAGAGAAGATAGGCGTGCATGCCTAGACTGTAAGGTGATACCTGGAGAGAGTGTTGTACCCCAGCATAAGCTGGTGGTTGCTGACTTCTGCTTTCGGATTCATCTCCAGCGGGATAAGCGTGCCAAAGTCCCTAGAACGAAGTGGTGGAAGCTCAAGGGGGAGGTAGCTCAGGTGTTCAAGGAGAGGGTCATTAAGGAGGGCCCTTGGGAGGAAGGAGGGGATGCGGACAATGTGTGGATGAAGATGGCGACTTGCATTCGTAAGGTGGCCTCGGAGGAGTTTGGAGTGTCCAGGGGAAGGAGAAGCGAAGATAAGGATACCTGGTGGTGGAATGATGACGGCCAGAAGGCGATTAAAGAGAAGAAAGATTGCTTCAGACGCCTATACCTGGATAGGAGTGCAGACAACATAGAGAAGTACAAGATGGCGAAGATGGCCGCAAAGCGAGCTGTTGGTGAAGCAAGGGGTCGGGCATATGAGGACCTCTACCAACGGTTAGGCACGAAGGAAGGTGAAAGGGACATCTATAAGATGGCCAAGATCCGAGAGAGGAAGACGAGGGACATTGGCCAAGTCAAATGCATCAAGGACGGAGCAGGCCAACTCTTGGTGAAGGACGAGGAGATTAAGCATAGATGGCGGGAGTACTTCGACAAGCTGTTCAATGGGGAGAATGAGAGTTCTACCATTGAACTAGACGACTCCTTTGATGAGACCAGCATGCGTTTTGTGCGGCGAATCCAGGAGTCTGAGGTGAAGGAGGCTTTAAAAAGGATGAAAGGAGGCAAGGCGATGGGCCCTGATTATATCCCCATTGAGGTGTGGAAAGGTCTCGGGGACAGAGCAATAGTATGGCTAACCAAGCTTTTCAACCTCATTTTTCGGGCAAACAAGATGCCAGAAGAATGGAGACGGAGTATATTAGTACCAATCTTCAAGAACAAGGGGGATGTTCAGAGTTGTACTAATTACCGTGGAATTAAGCTGATGAGCCATACAATGAAGCTATGGGAGAGAGTCATTGAGCACCGCTTAAGAAGAATGACAAGCGTGACCAAAAATCAGTTTGGTTTCATGCCTGGGAGGTCGACCATGGAAGCCATTTTCTTGGTACGACAACTTATGGAGAGATATAGGGAGCAAAAGAAAGACTTGCATATGGTGTTCATTGACTTGGAGAAGGCCCATGATAAGATACCACGAAATGTCATGTGGTGGGCCTTGGAGAAACACAAAGTCCCAGCAAAGTACATTACCCTCATCAAGGACATGTACGATAATGTTGTGTCAAGTGTTCGAACAAGTGATGTCGACACCGATGACTTCCCGATTAAGATAGGACTGCATCAGTGGTCAGCTTTGAGCCCTTATCTTTTTGCATTGGTGATGGATGAGGTCACAAGGGATATACAAGAAGATATCCCATGGTGTATGCTCTTTTCGGATGATGTGGTGCTAGTTGACGATAGTCGGACGGGGGTAAATAGGAAGTTAGAGTTATTGAGACAAACCTTGGAATCGAAAGGGTTTAGGCTTAGTAGAACTAAAACCGAGTACATGATGTGCGGTTTCAGTACTACTAGGTGTGAGGAGGAGGAGGTTAGCCTTGATGGCCAGGTGGTACCTCGGAAGGACACCTTTCGGTATTTGGGGTCAATGTTGCAGGAGGATGCGGGTATTGATGAAGATGTGAACCATCGAATCAAAGCCGGATGGATGAAGTGGCGCCAAGCTTCTGGCATTCTCTGTGACAAGAGAGTGCCACAAAAGCTAAAAGGCAAGTTCTACAGGACGGCGGTTCGACCCGCAATGTTGTATGGCGCGGAGTGTTGGCCGACTAAAAGGCGACATGTTCAACAGTTAGGTGTGGCGGAGATGCGTATGTTGAGATGGATGTGTGGCCACACAAGGAAGGATCGAGTCTGATATACGAGATAGAGTTGGGGTAGCACCAATTGAGGAGAAGCTTGTCCAACATCGTCTGAGATGGTTTGGGCATATTCAGCGCAGGCCTCCAGAAGCTCCAGTGCATAGCGGACGGCTAAAGCGTGCGGAGAATGTCAAGAGAGGGCGGGGTAGACCGAATTTGATATGGGAGGAGTCCGTTAAGAGAGACCTGAAGGATTGAAGTATCACCAAAGAGCTAGCTATGGACAGGGGTGCGTGGAAGCTTGCTATCCATGTGCCAGAGCCATGAGTTGGTTGCGAGATCTTATGGGTTTCACCTCTAGCCTACCCTAACTTGTTTGGGACTAAAGGCTTTGTTGTTGTTGTTTTTGTTGTTGTTGTTGTACATATATTGAAAGACTTCAGTGTAAAAATAACTGTTCCATCCAGCTTGGAAAATTTGCACCCCTCCACGTAGTCTACTGAATTAATAGATGTTCAAGTACATGCAACCCACATCATGCTGCCAAGTAACTAGTTCCCTATTTGGGACCAGGCCTGCTTGGCAATCGCTAGAAATAGACAGAACAAAAATGGACTAGGGAATCCATGGCCACTCTTGTCTAGGAACTCTAAAGGCTTCAGCGTCTGAAGTATTGCAGTTAGGACTTAAAGAGTTAACTACAAATTCCTTCTAAGATCTTAAGCTCCAACTTCATGTGGGCTTATTAATTTCTTGCCAGCAGCTTACATTTTCCTTTCATCTCTTTAAGCTTTCCATTAGAGCTGAGATGGTCAGAAGACAGGCTCTTTTCCTAGTGACTCTGAGTTGCAGCAACCGCTTCAAAATTCCAGGTTTCTTTGTCCTGCTTCTCATGAGTAGTGAGAACATGTGATTATCAACTTATCATTATAAAACTACTTTTCTTAGTCTCAATGATGGCGTGTCAGTAAATTTAGAACAATCTTAATTACTTGTTGCCCTGATCTGTTGAAAAACAAGCATGCTGTGCTTTCCATGGTTTACTAATGGTTGCCATGGTCTGAAATGAAAATGTAACCAAACTTGCGAGTCCCAGTTTGAGATCCCTGGACTTTGTCAAACTGTTCTTTGTTATACCCTGCTCCAGTCATTTGCTACTACAGATTCATGCTGGATGTGAATCGCAAGCTAAACATGCTCTTGTCGTATAAATTTGTCTTATGGTTGCTCTGTTTCTCATCTCATGCAAAAGGCAATGCTTTGACAAGACGTGTTCATGATGCAGTTTGGCATGGATTGCAGTTTAGATGGCCCTGATGGAGCGAATTCCGAGTTAGCCAAACCGGAGAAGCAAAGCACTGGCCGTGCACTTGTATACAGACGGAAGTTCCATCTCGAACTCTGCATCCGTGTTTTCTCTTCCCCGACCTATCACCAACGGTTCACATGGATGTGAACAGTGAAGTGAAGTGTCCGGTGTATCCTCGACGAGGGTTGCGGCTGTGCTGTATGATATGTTGGTCATTTCATCTGTTGTTCGCAGTCTCTAACGGCAACTCGCATCCCTGCCTTCCTGTTTGTGTGTCACAACCTCTTCCTGGTAATTCTGGTAATGTAATCATGGTTTAGTTTTGCCGGAAGGCGTTGGAACTCCAGTGCATGCCTAGTGTTGAATTGTTTTTTTGTTGGAATGCGTACCGTTGATTTGGCTCACAAGTTTGTCCAAACTCAACGCCCGAGAGTTGTCATCAAAGCACTTTTTCTTCTTCAGGGGCAATTACATTACCTGAATTGAGATATTTATATGAATCATTGCTGGCAAGTTAAATAGCAGTAGTTCAATATAATTATTATGCAAGAATTTCATGTACACAAGAGTCAAACTTATAAGTATGCAGTGCATATACGGTGCCTGTATTACCTGCTGATGAATGCTCTTACACTACCGGACTCGCGGGCTATGCCTACGGCCACGGGCCGTCGGCATAGGCACCCAAGCCGTTGGCATAGATATATGCCTACGGCTGCCGTCGGCATATCCCCGTCGGCGTAGATGTCGTCAGCGTAGTCTTGTCAGACCGTCGGCATAGTATAGCCGTCGGCATAGGGTCCTATGCCGACGGCCTGACGTCAGCCGTCGGCATAGTATAGCCGTCGGCAGTGTTTTTCGTCTGATGGCAACGGACGGCGCCGTCAAAAGCGCTGACGAATCACGCAATGCCACGTCGCCGTCGGCATATCTCTGCCACGTGGCATCTCCTGGTTTCTCCTGGCAGCAGGGCTATGCCTATGGCAAAGCCGTCGGCATAGATTTTCATATATGCCTACGGCTTTGTTGTAGGCATAGATGTGCCACATGGCAAGCCCTGGTAACTCCTGGGCGTATATATGCCGACGGCTTTGCCGTAGGCATAGTTTTTTTTTATTATTTCCCCTGTTTTCTCTTCTCCAATTCATTTGACAGCATTTCAAAACAGAACAATATAAAATTATGCAGAAATATGACAATTCATCATGTAAACATACTCAAGTTCATCTAAACATACTCAAGTTCACCATCATCATCTAAACATACTCAAGTTCATCACATCATCTAAAGATCATCACCGACGGAAGTTCATGAACATAAAAATAGTGCGAGACATGAAACATGATAAAAGTAGGAATATGAAAGGCATGGCACGATGGCCACATGCACAGAATCATCAAGCAAGAGCACCTCCGCCAAAACCACCACCTCCGCCATAACCACCACCACCTTCGCCAAAACCACCACCACCACCTCCGCCAAAACCGCCATCACGACCACCACCACTCTGCCAGATCGGAGTGACTGGGGTCGACGGAGCAGGAGTCGAGCCACCGGTCCCTACATGTTTCAGAAAAGATTCTAACGGTAAATATGATATGATAGTGTTTCATGAACGAGAACTAGTTTGCTAGTAGTTAGGAAAATGTACTAACCGGACCATCACTGCCTAGTGCCACCCATTCATCGAACGTGGGCACGTGTGGGGGTTCTCGCGCAGGTGGTGGTGGGGGTCCCATTTGTGGTGGATCCGTGCGGTTAGTCCAAGACGCCAACATAGCCTGAATGTTAATTAAACAAGAAAACTAGAAGATCAGAAGGAATGAAAGTGCAAAAATTTAGCTTGGTTTTAAGAGGGCAAAACTAACCGTCATCATCTGACGGTTGTAATCATCGTTTGCCTTCACTCGTTTCAAGTACTCCCGCACCTCGAGATTCCTATGCTCGACAAACTCCTTATATGCCTACATAATTTAGGTTGTTTCTAAGTGAGCAATGCTGAAAATAAACTGAGAATGCAAGATAGAAAAAGATAAAGAGGAAGTACTTACAGCATGCTGGCGGGCTAAGGGAGTCTGTGAACGCCCCGTACTCTCTAACTGGCTCTGGTTGGTAGCCCGAAGCTGTGTGTACGAGATCGAAGGAGTGATCAAGCCATCGAAACACGGATACCGGCCATTCTTCTTCCCCTGGATGGCCACCACCGCCGTGTCGTCGATCTGAGACTGGGCGACCTCAGCAACAGGAATATCCGGATGCAACTCCTGATAGTGATGAATGTAAGACCCCAGGTGCTCCTCGGTCTTGCCGTAGTACTGGCTCTCGCCCTCCTTGCGATGACTCTGCTCGCGGGCCAGCTTCCATGACTCCATGTCTGAGAGCGGCCTCTTCAACTTGTCCTCCTATAACGTCAAATAGAAGTCAGCCATACATAAGAACATGACGTAAAGAAGAACAAAAATGCATCATGCACATATATATACCTTCATGGCCTTGAAGCCCCAGTGGTTCCTGTTTCCTTGGCCGTGTGTCCCGTCGTCTCCACGGTTAGCCCGGGCCTTGATGCTCTTGGCAGCAAACTCTGCATCGGTGCCGAGCCACCTATCCACCAAACTCGCCCATCCGTCATGCCTTCCATAGCACCAACGAGGAACAACCTATGCAAATTTTGGAAGCATGACATGTGAGCACGAAACCTATAGTTGACTGCTTGAAACAATGAAAAGTTAGTAATAGTTACCATCATGAACTGCTCCTTGCTCAAGGTATGTCGTAGCTTCTGCGCTTGAGTTTTGGTCATCTTTTGGTGCAGGTAGTAGTGGTAGTACTGCGAGACGGCAACCCAGCGCACCTCGTACTGCAACTGACGAGCTTTCTTCTTCGCAGCCGCAAGCAAGACCACGTCGGCTCTGGCCTTGTGCTCGTCAAGAACTCTATAGAGTTGCTGCAATCATGCATAAACCAGAAGCAAACAAGGCATCAGTTGAGTGATTCAATGATAAACTATGAACGAAACTAAAGACAAGTGATTCAGAAGAGAACTTACCCAAAATTTGGTGATCACGGCCTTAGCGGTCATCCCGTACTCCGCGTTGCTGCAAGCCTCGTAGTGGGCCCAGCTCGTGGCCAAAACCCGCTGCTGCGGGTCCCTGTCTGGCCGCGGGCAGAATAGGCCAGGCCAAAACTCCTTCAACAGAACAGTGATAAGGCCGTTCGATTTATGGCCCTTTGCGCGAAAGATCCAGTTTCTGCAAAAGAATCAAATGATTGCCATGTGTACAATAAGAAAATGTTGTCATGTGTTGAAAATATGATTGAGAGGCACTTACTCTATCCCCACAGGTTCAATGAGCCACTTGTGCTCCTCGATAGAAGGTGGTGTAGGTAGTCCGGCATTACCACGCAGCCACCCCTGCGTAGAACCCGGTGGCAAGTCACCCCACAACGCGGGATCAACCTCCCCTCCACCCTCCTCACCCTCCTCCTCACCCTCCTCCTCGGCCTCCTCCTCGGCCTCCTCCTCCTCGCCATCAGTAACATACTCCTCCTCCTCAGACTCAGAAGGTGCCTCTGTATAGGAGGGCATCGAAGAAGACCCTCCTATTTCAGACACGGCCCGGAGTTTTTTGCCCCGGTTGCCTCTCCCCCCACCTCCTCCTCCTCTAGGGGCTCTACCCCCACTGCCTCCTCCTCTAGGGTCTCCTCCCCCGACCCCTCCACCTCCCTGTGAGGTGTCATCCTCGCGTAGTCGGGAGGGAACCTTGTGGGCTCATCCACTCCGAGTAAGTCCTTTGTCTTATCAGGAATGTTGAGGATCATGTGAAAAAGGGACTCTGCGACATTCTTTTCGGTGTGCATCACGTCTATGTTGTATGGAAGTTTGAGGTCCTTAAAATAGGGAAGCTGCGTGAAGGGGGTAATGTGAGTCCAGTTGTGCGTCTCACCATATCCTTCAAAAATTTTCCCTTTACTTTTTCCTTTGCCCTCGCCCTCGTCTTCGCCTGTGGCTTTGCCTTTGCCTTTGCCTTTGCCTTTGCCTTTGCCTTTGCCTTTGCCTTTCCCCTCACTGGCAGGCTTAAGAGCTTTCAGCTGAGCAAGCACATCCGCACCAGAAAACGTTGCAATCTCATTTACTTCATGGACAACTTTGCCTTTTGTGAAGTTCTTCTTGTCTTCCCTATCAGGATGGTCTGGAGGGAGGAACTGTCGATGCAGGTCAAATGCAACATACTTGCCACCCTTCTTCAGCCAAATGAAAATCAAGGCCTGCATGCACACTGGGCAAGGCATCTTTCCACTTGTACACCATCCGCAGAACAAGGCATAACCGGGAAAGTCATGCATGCAATATTGTAGCCAAACTTTCATCAAGAAATTTTTCTGCAGATGTCGGTCGTATGTCAACCTCAGGAAGTACCAAGAATGGTGCAAATCATCCACCAACGGCTGCATAAACACACTCAAATTCTTCCCCGGATATTCAGGCCCAAGAATTATAAGCGACAGGAACATGGTCTTGCGTTGCATTATGGCGCCGGGAGGGAGATTCAGCGGAATAACAAATACGGGCCAACAGCTGTATGGATTAGACGACATACCATATGGATTGAAACCATCACCTGTTATAGCAATTCTGACATTCCCAGCCTCGGCTGCTTCCTCCGGGTACTCTATATCGAATGACTTCCATGCTTCACCTCCTGATGGATGTACAATTTTTTTTGGATTGTACCTTTTCCTTCCTTGTGCCACTTCATCATTTTGGCAGACTCCTCGGTGATGAAAAGGCGCTGCAGTATTTTTATAAAATCAAGATACCGAAGAACCTTCACAGGGATTTTTAGCTGCTGCTTCTGACCATGCTTATCGACCACCTCAATATACCGAGAGGAACTGCACTTCCTACAGTACTTGTCATCCGCATACTCATGCCTAAACAAAAGGCAATTCTTTGGACAAACATGTATTTTCTCATAGTCCATTGAGAGCGCCTTCATGATTTTCTTCGTACCGTACATGGTTTTCGGCAGTTCATGGCCCTCAGGCAGGCTGTTAGCCCATACTCCCAGAAATGCTTCGAAGCAACCTCGGCTACAGCCGTACTCAGCCTTGACTGCCATCAGTTGCGAGATGGCATCTAGCACAGACAGCTTGGCACCCTCATAGAGAGGTTTCTTTGACGAGGCCAAGATTTCCAGGAAGGCCTTTGCGGTTTCCTCCGGCTCCTCCGGTTCATTCGCTGAATGTGACGGAGGTGTCGGCTGTGCAGCAAAGACATCATCTAGCATGTCTCTAACCCCATCGTCCTCATAACCAGCGACGCGTTGTCGTATCATATCCTCTCTACCACGGTCCCGCTGGGCAAAGTTTATTGGCATATTAAAGTTGGGCATAAATCCATGCATGCGAAGGTGCTTAGTCATCTCACTCTTATCTCTGCGGATACGTCTCTTACATCTGGCACACGGGCATTCTGGCACCATCCTCATTGGACTACGGAATATCTCTTTCAAAAACACATCAGTTTTCTCGACCCACTCTGTTGTTACTTGATTCCGACGGAAAAACCCACTATACATCCACTGATTATCTGCCATCTCTGCTTTATTGGAAGCCACACAACAAAATTAAGGATTCATTTAAATTACTCACATCAATATTTTATTTTTTACAAGATTGACAAGAATCGACATTTAATCCACCTACATCTCTAATAGGTAAAGATGGGTCCTAATCCCACCCGAGAATGTGTAGATTGAGTACGTTGTCCATGCTCTACCCCATTCCGAGACAAAATTTCGGCAGCACCTCCCCGCTGTTCTCCAAATACACGTCTCGACAAAATGCCGAGAGAATGTGCATCCGGAGAACAACAGGGAGGCGCCGCCGAAATCCTGCCTCGGAACGGGGTAGAGCATGAACAACGTACCCAATCTACACATCCTCGGGCTGTCCGTGGAAAGCGCTGGACAATCCGAAAGAGCTGCGGTGATAAATATGCAATTGAATGCATATTTATCGATGCAACCCTTTCGGACGGGAGACCTAGGTTACGCGACTTGATGTGAAAATTTAATCTAGTGACATGGAAAAAAGTGGACGAGGTCATGGAATTGTTGCTCACCCTCCGATGTAGTCGATCAAAGGAGATGGACGATCGTGGACCAACACCTCCAACGTCAACGATCACTCCACGAAGATGGAACACCACAAATCCTGTTAATCACACCGAGTGAAAAAAATTAGGTCGTCACCTCACATTAAGCATTGACACAACATTATGAATGAACATGAAACAACATGTCAAATTGTAAAAAAAAACTTCATTAAATATTTTAGAAACCAAGTGCCTCGAATTGCTTCTTATATATGAATCAACATTACCAAAACACTAACTTGCTCCATGGACCTCCATACACGTCTGCTTCTTGGCCTACCATCACCATTTATTACCTATTTATTTTCCATGTTGTTCTTGACAACTGTGTATATATTTTTCTATAAAATTGCTGCAATTTGTTATTTTGCAGCCTTTTTTTGCTGTCATAAAAAATTTAGTGCAGTGCCCTGATAATGACATGGCCCTGTGTTTGCAAGGTGCCACAATGTTTTCCATTCAAAACCAATGGAAAAACACCCATCCAAGTTTCCAGAATGGCAGCATATTCATCCATCCATCTATCTATTCATCTAGCATCCATCCATCTATCTATTCATCCATCTATCTATTCATCTAGCATCCATCCATCTATCTAGCATCAATTTGTACATGCATATATCCATTCATTACATATATATCCATCTATGTAAAAAAACAGTAACAAATTGCAAAAAATTGAAAAAAGCCTCACCTTGGCCGCCGGTGCAGCGGGCAGCAGGGAGCCCAGGGGGCAGCCGCCGAGGAAGGGTGGACGGGGCCGGCCGGGGCGCAGCAGGGCGTCGGCGGAGGGGCGCAGCAGGGCAAGGCGTCGGCGAAGGGTGGACGGGGCCGGTCGGTGCAGCTAGACAGGGAGGGCGCGGGGTCGGGGACGGGTGTGGACGG
>LT934119.1:3926202-3957820 GCA_900231445.1 Triticum turgidum subsp. durum
CTATTCATCACCCCGGGTGAGGAATAGTTATTCTTCACCCCCTCTATTTTACCATCAATGCACCATAATTTTACGTTCCGTAAATTTTTTCTTATTTCCGATATAAAAAAAGACTAAGAAATATTTTGTTATGCCAAATTTTACGTAGTAAAAAATATTTTACGTTATATAAAATTACAAATGTAAAAACACAGTGTAAAATATACATAAACTGTAAATTTTCTTGTCTTATGACCTATATTTTTATTTTGTTATGCCAAATTTTACGTAGTGAATCAATAGGAATGTAACTATTTGAAATTAAAATGTAATTTTATTATGAAGTGATCGTAAGATTACCACGGGTGAAGAATAACTTATTCAGCACCAAGGATGATGAATAGTATCACTGTGTGTGTGCGCGCGCGCGCGTGCGTGCGTGCGTGCGTGTGTGTTAGGAAGAAACAAGTAGAACGGCGCTGAGAGTGCAAAATGTGTTACTTTTACTTAATATCAAATCCCCTCTATGAGTTTTTGTCAACTACTATGAACGATTCATCCCTGTTGGGCCTTTCTGAACTCTATTTGAATCAAAATATTTGATTATTGTTGATTTTTTTAACACGTTAGATGGAAGCCTGGTTCCACCAAAGATATGTTAAATGATTATCTGATTTGATGTAGGCACATCGCCCGGCCTCATCTTGGAATGATGTTTAAGGACATCAAACTTCTAGAATCTGCTCATGTTGACATGTTATGGCGTAAGTTTAACATTGATGATGGTCTTATTGTTCAAGAGGTAGGTAATGACTTCCTGAAAGTGCTCAATTTCTCATCTGTGTAAAGTTAATTATTGACATTTGAACAGTAGGTGTCGGGAGGATCTCCTGCTGAGAAATTTGGAATCCAAAAAGGTGATATTATTGAATCTTTCAATGGAAAGCCTGTTTCTTCCACAATTGAGGTGAGTGAATTAGAGATTTGTTAGGTAAACGAATTGAAAATAAATTTCAATTGTGTGATATTTAGCAACTTCACGGTCTTGACTAGAATGTTTTTGTTTCCTGCAATTATCAGTTGGAAAATACACTGATGAGCATATACAAGGGAACTTTAGATGCTGAAGTTCGTATTTCCGTAAGTTCATTTCTATATATGAGGACGGTTTGCTTGATCCTGGCCATACATTTATTTTTACTGAAGTATTATTAGCAAAATGCTAGCTCTAAGAGATGTGTTTTGCTAACTCCATAGGTTGGGCTGTTTCATACACTCAAAGAACAACGGAGCACCGTAGAGTTGACTGCAAAATTATCAGAACTTGGAGAAGTTATGACAAGAGGTACACATCTCTTTTAAATAGTCCCATCTACAGACTATTATTTCAATTCTCAAGCATGCATATTCTTTTCTTTTGTAGCTAGATAACTATTATCCATACATAATGCTATCACTATGTATGCAAGCTCATGTGCATTGTGCAATACACTCTTACATGACAGGCATAAGATGTTTAAAATATCACACCAAACCATACACTATTCTGATATTTTGGAAGTTTACGGTTTTGGTAAATAGGTGGTGTGCAGCAAGTAAGTTGTAGAGAACAGACTTCATCCATGTTTTTTTACCGAAGTGTCCATCTTCCATTTGTAGATTTGGAAATTTTAGGAATTTTTTGGAACAAGAGATGCATGTCTGGGTTTGTGGCGCTAACTTTGAGTTGTGTGACATTTTGCAAAGAATGTGGATTAAACATTGCTTGCACGTTTGCTCTTAGTTTTCTTTCTGGATATGGATACAAAACATTCGCCTTGAGAGAGGTGTTTTGCAAGCAAAATTAGGCTTGGTTATTGGATACTCATGGTGTGTTATTATTTATTACAGGTTCTACAGACTCTTGAACTGGCTGCTAGGTTGAGGAGGGATGTTTGTATAGTGTGGCTTACTGTGATACAGACTTACCTGTGACCACATGTAGTACTCTAGATATATTAGAAATAACATTTTAATCTGTAATTTAGTGCCTTGGTCCTTCAAAGTAGCAGCTCCTTGTGGGATTTTCTATATATACTGCAACTGAAACCCTTCTTAGTGCCTGAGGAAGCGTTGTTTGTTCTTTGTTGCCTTATCTCATTTGGTGGTCAACATGCCAGGTATCTTGGCTCTGCACATATGGCTATGCATGAGAAGGACCAAATGTCTTGGCTCATGAACTTTGTGAAAAAGCACTACTAATTTTTAACTGTTGCTGATTTGTGGAAATTCTTTCCACGGTGATCTGACTGTAGACACGTGTATATTTTTTCTGGGTGTTATACTTATATGAAAATTCTAAGTTGCAAGTTTAAGGCGGCCTCCCCATTATGAAACCACACGCCACAATCCTACCATGGTATGTTGACTTCTAGGCATTTGGCATGTGGCATATATGCGCCTCTCCACTATTAAACTATGTGTCAGAATCCTAGCAAGTGTAAGGTCTCTTATCTATTTGTGTCTTGGCTTCTACTAGTCATTTGGCATGGAATTTGCAGTGTTCCCTATTATTGATTTTGGTACATGGACAATTCCGATGTTATGTCCTGAAGCATTAATCTATCCTTCCCAGTTGCTGATAACAACTGGTGATGTGCAATGACTCGGCCTGATTCCACTTCTTAGACTGAAAGAAGGAATATTTTGTCTCTAATGTGGTGACGCTAATATTTTTGGTATATTAGGACTCTGTTTTGCAGCTATGTGCGTGAACTGTGATGTGAATATACATAGTTGCTCCTTTTTTTGCTGCATTTCTTATTGGACGGTTTTTCATGCATAAATTTCTAGATTAACATGTATTTTTCCTTGGCATGACAAATAAATAAATAGCAAGACTATTTCTGCGATAAACTGGACGTAACCATAGCGACGTTGCAGAAGTGGAACAGAGTAAGTTGGGAACCAAAATCATAGATCAAATCGCAAAGGGGTTCTTTTCTATCAAATATTCAATTTTTTTGCTCGCTCAGAATGGCGTCCAGGATTTACTAGTGTATCAGAGTTCTGAGGACTTCCTCCTCCCTCGCATGGCTTTATGATGTAGCTGATCTTTTTAGAGAAAAAGAGAGAACCTTACTTTATAATTAAATCACACGGCAGTATCCAGCACAAGCATACGGAAAGGTAGCAAACAACCAACAAGTTTAAATGCTGCACCAACAAGGATTGCAGTCATAACGACAGACATGACATGCATGCCAGCAACCCACACACTAAAAGATTTAGCAAAAAGACTACATGGAAGCATTAGGTAGACAAAGGGACCCTTTCCCAGCCGATGACATTCGACGTTGTGACCTCAATGTCAACATCTTTAACTAGCGGCTTCCACTGTTGTAAAAGTTTAAGCAATTTAGTATGTTCAATCGAGAACTTGTTTCTAGTGGTCCAAAGTGCCCAAGACATAGTAGCAAAGCCAAACCAAAAGATCCTACTCATTTGACCAGACAAAGACTTGCTAAATCAGAGCAGTACCGACCGTAGGAGCCCCTTTTGGTCGTTGTTGAGTCTACCAAGAAAAACTATGTTGGTGTAGTTATCGAAGATTAGGAACTCTTTTTTACTTCTTTCCCCACCTGCCCTCCATCTTGTAAGGAAGTGTGATGTAAGTGTCTTCATCTATTCCTTACACCTTTCAAAAGTTTTAGGATCATGGGGGTTTTGGAATTGATATGATATCGATTGCCGGCGGGAATTCTGGTCTTGGTGCCTCCTTACCGTATGGATGTGTCTCGGGAGTTGATTTACAAGAGATTCTTGCCACAATTGCATCATTTCAGTTCCATTACTTCTGGACACGGATTTTCGAAATCATTTCAATACTATTGATGGTGGAAGTAGGCTGAGCATGATCCCTGGTACTCGATAGACAACGCAGATGGTACTGGCATATCAAGTATCGTTGCTTTTTTGAAAGTCCGAAGTAGACAAGTTTGTGAAGTTTGGGTTATGTGTTGATGGGGGTTGTATATGGAGCTATATTGTGATATTAGGTTGCTTTTATTTATGTAATTTCACTCATTGGATCAGTTGTGCCAGATTGCATAATCAAAATTTTGGAATCTCGTATTTGGGAATTCAAGTAGTACACCTAGGTTCATTCTTTGTTATGGAATTCCAGTTGCTTCGATGCCAAGTGTTGATTCCATACCTTTCTAACTGGTGTTCTCATATTCCTACGGGAATGCTAATCCTTTTGATCAATCACAAGTATCGTTGGAAATTTCACTCCAATCGTTGCTCTTTCCATCCGTCCTAAGCATTATCTTTTCCCGCCCTCTCACCCTTTTTTCTTCAAGAAGTTAGAGATGCTCTAATGAAATGTTCATTTTATTCATGAGAAGAATCTTTCTAATTTTATTTTGTGTTCTAATCCGGAGATTCCTTCATGAAGACGATGCCATGAAGATGATCAGGACCTCCAAGACATAATTCTTCGCTATGATTTTTTCCAGTGAGATGAACTCATCTTTCTTTGTTTTATGTGAAGGAAATATGACCTAGAGGCAATAATAAAGTTATTATTTATTTCCTTATATCATGATAAATGTTTATTATTCATGCTAGAATTGTATTATCCGGAAACATAATACTTGTGTGAATACATAGACAAACTAAACGTCACTAGTGTGCCTCTACTTGACTAGCTCGTTAATCAAAGATGGTTATGTTTCCTAACCATAGACATGTATTGTCATTTGATTAACAAGATCACATCATTAGGAGAATGATGTGATTGACATGACCCATTCCATTAGCTTAGCACCCGATCGTTTAATATGTTGCTATTGCTTTCTTCATGACTTATACATGTTCCTATGACTATGAGATTATGCAACCCCCGTTTGCCGGAGGAACACTTTGTGTGCTACCAAACGTCACAACGTAACTGGGTGATTATAAAGGAGCTCTACAGGTGTCTCCAAAGGTACATGTTGGGTTGGCGTATTTCGAGATTAGGATTTGTCACTCCGATTGTCGGAGAGGTATCTCTGGGCCTTCTCGATAATGCACATCACATAAGCCTTGCAAGCATTGCAACTAATGAGTTAGTTGCGAGATGATGTATTACGAAACGAGTAAAGAGACTTGCCGGTAACAAGATTGAACTAGGTATTGAGATACCGACGATCGAATCTCGGGCAAGTAACATACCGATGACAAAGGGAACAAAGTATGTTGTTATGCGGTCTGACCGATAAAAGATCTTCGTAGAATATGTGGGAGCCAATATGAGCATTCAGGTTCCGCTATTGGTTATTGATCGGAGACATGTCTCGGTCATGTCTACATTATTCTCGAACCCATAGGGTCCGCACGCTTAACGTTACGATGACAGTTTCATTATGAGTTTATATATTTTGATGTACCGAAGTTTGTTCAGAGTCCCGAGTGTGATCACGGACATGATGAGGAGTCTCGAAATGGTCGAGACATAAAGATTGATATATTGGATGGCTATATTCAGACACCGGAAGTGTTCCGGGTGATTTCGGTGAAAACCGGAGTGTCGGAGGGTTACCGGACCCCCCCGGGAGAAATAATGGGCTTTATGGGCCCTAGTGGAGAGAGAGAGGGGCGGCCAAGGTGGGCCGCGCCCCCCCTCCTCCTCTGGTCCGAATTGGACTAGGAGAGGGGGGGCGGCACCCCCCTTTCCTTCTCCCTCTCCCCCTTCCTTTCCCCCTCCTAGTAGGAGTAGGAAAGAGGGGAGTCCTACTCCTACTAGGAGGAGGACTCCTCCTCCTTGGCGCGCCCCAAGGGCCGGCTGGCCTCCCCCCTTGCTCCTTTATATACGGGGGCAGGGGGCACCTCTAAACACACAAGTTGATCTTCAAGATCGTTCTCTTAGCCGTGTGCGGTGCCCCCCTCCACCATAGTCCTCGATAATATTGTAGTGGTACTTAGGCGAAGCCCTGCGACAGTAGAACATCAAGATCGTCACCACGCCGTCGTGCTGACGGAACTCTTCCCCGACACTTTGCTGGATCGGAGTCCGGGGATCGTCATCGAGCTGAACGTGTGCTAGAACTCGGAGGTGCCGTAGTTTCGGTGCTTGATCGGTCGAGCCGTGAAGATGTACGACTACATCAACCGCGTTGTCATAATGCTTCCGCTGTCGGTCTACGAGGGTACGTAGACTACACTCCCCCCTCTCGTTGCTATGCATCACCATGATCTTGCGTGTGCGTAGGATTTTTTTTGAAATTACTACGTTCCCCAACAGTGGCATCCGAGCCTGGTTTTATGCGTTGATGTTGTGCACGAGTAGAACACAAGTGAGTTGTGGGCGATATAAGTCATACTGCTTACCAGCATGTCATACTTTGGTTCGATGGTATTGTTGGATGAAGCGGCCCGTACCGACATTACGCGTATGCTTACGCGAGACTGGTTCTACCGACGTGCTTTGCACACAGGTGGCTGGCGGGTGTCAGTTTCTCCAACTTTAGTTGAACCGAGTGTGGCTACACCCAGTCCTTGCGAAGGTTAAAATAACACCAACTTGATAAACTATCGTTGTGGTTTTTGATGCGTAGGTAAGATTGGTTCTTGCTTAAGCCCGTAGCAGCCACGTAAAACTTGCAACAAACAAAGTAGAGGACGTCTAACTTGTTTTTGCAGGGCATGTTGTGATGTGATATGGTCAAGACATGATGCTAAATTTTATTGTATGAGATGATCATGTTTTGTAACCGAGTTATCGGCAACTGGCAGGAGCCATATGGTTGTCGCTTTATTGTATGCAATGCAATCGCCCTGTAATGCTTTACTTTATCACTAAGCGGTAGCGATAGTCGTAGAAGCATAAGATTGGCGAGACGACAACGATGCTACGATGGAGATCAAGGTGTCGCGCCGGTGACGATGGTGATCATGACGGTGCTTCAAAGATGGAGATCGCAAGCACAAGATGATGATGGCCATATCATATCACTTATATTGATTGCATGTGATGTTTATCTTTTATGCATCTTATATTGCTTTGATTGACGGTAGCATTTTAAGATGATCTCTCACTAATTATCAAGAAGTGTTCTCCCTGAGTATGCACCGTTGTGAAAGTTCTTCATGCTGAGACACCACGTGATGATCGGGTGTGATAGGCTCTACGTTCAAATACAACGGGTGCAGAACAGTTGCACACGCGGAATACTCAGGTTATACTTGACGAGCCAAGCATATACAGATATGGCCTCGGAACACGGAGACTGAAAGGTCGAGCGTGAATCATATAGTAGATATGATCAACATAGTGATGTTAACCAATGAAACTACTCCATCTCACGTGATGATCGGACATGGTTTAGTTGATTTGGATCACGTGATCACTTAGAGGATTAGAGGGACGTCTATCTAAGTGGGAGTTCTTAAGTAATATGATTAATTAAACTTAAATTTATCATAAACTTAGTACCTGATAGTATCTTGCCTATTTATGTTTGATTGTAGATAGATGGCCCATGCTGTTGTTCCGTTGAATTTTAATGTGTTCCTTGAGAAAGCAAAGTTGAAAGATGATGGTAGCAATTACACGGACTGGGTCCGTAACTTGAGGGTTATCCTCATTACTGTACAGAAGAATTACGTCCTGGAAGCACCGCTGGGTGCCACGCCTGCTGCTGGAGCAACACCAGATGTTATGAACGTCTGGTAGAGCAAAGCTGATGACTACTCAATAGTTCAGTGTGCCATGCTTTACGGCTTAGAATCGGGACTTCAACGACGTTTTGAACGTCATGGAGCATATGAGATGTTCCAGGAGTTGAAGTTAATATTTCAAGCAAATGCCCGGATTGAGAGATATGAAGTCTCCAATAAGTTCTATAGCTGCAAGATGGAGGACAATAGTTCTGTCAGTGAGCATATACTCAAAATGTCTGGGTATAATAATCACTTGATTCAATTGGGAGTTAATCTTCCATATGATTGCGTCATTGACAGAATTCTCCAATCACTTCCACCTAGCTACAAGAGCTTCGTGATGAACTATAATATGCAAGGGATGGTTAAGACAATTCCCGAG
The DNA here is from genome assembly GCA_900231445.1 of Triticum turgidum subsp. durum. Taxonomy (NCBI): domain Eukaryota; kingdom Viridiplantae; phylum Streptophyta; class Magnoliopsida; order Poales; family Poaceae; genus Triticum; species Triticum turgidum. Next base: position 3,934,250 of record LT934119.1, read on the forward strand.
CTCTTCGCAATGCTGAAAGCTGCGGAGGTAGAAATCAAGAAGGAGCATCAAGTGTTGATGGTCAACAAGACCACTAGTTGAAAAAGGGCAAAGGGAAGAAGAAGGGGAACTTCAAAAAGAACAACAAGCAAGTTGCTGCTCAGGAGAAGAAACCCAAATTTGGACCTAAGCCTGAAACTGAGTGCTTCTACTGCAAGCAGACTGGTCACTGGAAGCGGAACTGCCCCAAGTATTTGGCGGATAAGAAGGATGGCAAGGTGAACAAAGGTATATATGATATACATGTTATTGATGTGTACCTTACTAATGCTCGCAGTAGCACCTGGGTATTTGATATTGGTTCTGTTGCTAATATTTGCAACTCGAAATAGGGACTACGGATTAAGCGAAGATTGGCTAAGGACGAGGTGACGATACGCGTGGGAAATGGTTCCAAAGTTGATGTGATCGCGGTCGGCACATTACCTCTACATCTACCTTCGGGATTAGTATTAGACCTAAATAATTGTTATTTGGTGCCAGTGTTGAGCATGAACATTATATCTCGATCTTGTTTGATGCGAGACGGTTATTCATTTAAATCAGAGAATAATGGTTGTTCTATTTATATGAGTAATATCTTTTATGATCATGCACCCTTGAAGAGTGGTCTATTCTTATTAAATCTCGATAGTAGTGACACACATATTCATAATGTTGAAGCCAAAAGATACAGAGTTGATAATGATAGTGCAACTTATTTGTGGCACTGCCGTTTAGGTCATATCGGTGTAAAGCGCATGAAGAAACTCCATACTGATGGACTTTTGGAACCACTTGATTATGAATCACTTGGTACTTGCGAACCGTGCCTTATGGGCAAGATGACCAAAACACCGTTCTCCGGTACTATGGAGAGAGCAACAGATTTGTTGGAAATCATACATACAGATATATGTGGTCCGATGAATGTTGAGGCTCGTGGCGGACATCGTTATTTTCTCACCTTCACATATGACTTAAGCAGATATGGGTATATCTACTTAATGAAACATAAGTCTGAAACATTTGAAAAGTTCAAAGAATTTCAGAGTGAAGTTGAAAATCATTGTAACAAGAAAATAAAATTCCTACGATCTGATCGTGGAGGAGAATATTTGAGTTACGAGTTTGGTGTACATTTGAAACAATGCGGAATAGTTTTGCAACTCACGCCACCCGGAACACCACAACGTAATGGTGTGTCCGAACATCGTAATCGTACTTTACTAGATATGGTGCGATCTATGATGTTTCTTACTGATTTACCGCTATCCTTTTGGGGTTATGCTTTAGAGACGGCCGCATTCACGCTAAATAGGGCACCATCGAAATCCGTTGAGACGATGCCTTATGAACTATGGTTTGGCAAGAAACCAAAGTTGTCGTTTCTTAAAGTTTGGGGCTGCGATGCTTATGTGAAAAAGCTTCAACCTGATAAGTTCAAACCCAAATCGGAGAAATGTGTCTTCATAGGATATCCAAAGGAAACTATTGGATACACCTTCTATCACAAATCCGAAGGCAAGACTTTTGTTGCTAAATTCGGAAACTTTCTAGAGAAGGAGTTTCTCTCGAAAGAAGTAAGTGGGAGGAAAGTAGAACTTGATGAGGTAACTGTACCTGCTCCCTTATTGAAAAGTAGTACATCACAGAAACCGGTTCCTGTGACACCTACACCAATTAGTGAGGAAGCTAATGACGATGATCATGAAACTTCAGAACAAGTTTCTACTGAACCTCGTAGATCAACCAGAGTAAGATCTGCACCAGAGTGGTACGGTAATCCTGTTCTGGAAGTCATGCTACTAGATCATGATGAACCTACGAACTATGAAGAAGCGATGGTGAGCCCAGATTCCGCAAAATGGCTTGAAGCCATGAAATCTAAGATGGGATCCATGTATGAGAACAAAGTGTGGACTTTGGTTGACTTGCCCAATGATAGGCAAGCAATTGAGAATAAATGGATCTTCAAGAAGAAGACTGACACTGACGGTAATGTTACTGTCTACAAAGCTCGACTTGTCGCAAAAGGTTTTCGACAAGTTCAAGGGATTGACTACGATGAGACCTTCTCACCCGTAGCGATGCTTAAGTCTGTCCGAATCATGTTAGCAATTGCCGCATTTTATGATTATGAAATTCGGCAGATGGATGTCAAAACTGCATTCCTGAATGGATTTCTGGAAGAAGAGTTGTATATGATGCAGCCGGAAGGTTTTGTCGATCCAAAGGGAGCTAACAAAGTATGCAAGCTCCAGCGATCCATTTATGGACTGGTGCAAGCCTCTCGGAGTTGGAATAAACGCTTTGATAATATGATCAAAGCATTTGGTTTTGTACAGACTTTTGAAGAAGCCTGTATTTACAAGAAAGTGAGTGGGAGCTCTGTAGCATTTCTGATATTATATGTAGATGACATATTACTAATCGGAAATGATATAGAATTTCTGGATAGCATAAAGGGATACTTGAGTAAGAGTTTTTCAATGGAAGACCTCGGTGAAGCTGCTTACATATTGGGCATTAAGATCTTTAGAGATAGATCAAGACGCTTAATTGGACTTTCACAAAGCACATACCTTGACAAAATTTTGAAGAAGTTCAAAATGGATCAAGCAAAGAAAGGATTCTTGCTTGTGTTACAAGGTGTGAAATTGAGTAGGACTCAATGCCCGACCACTGCAGAAGATAGAGGGAAAATGAAACATGTTCCCTATGCTTCAGCCATAGGCTCTATCATATATGCAATGCTGTGTACCAGACCTGATGTATGTCTTGTTATAAGTCTAGCAGGGAGGTACCAAAGTAATCCAGGAGTGGATCACTGGACAGCGGTCAAGAACATCCTGAAATACCTGAAAATGACTAAGGATATGTTTCTCGTATATGGAGGTGACAAAGAGCTCATCGTAAATGGTTACGTTGATGCACGCTTTGACGCTGATCCGGACGATTCTAAATCGCAAACCAGATACGTGTTTACATTAAACGGTGGAGCTGTCAGTTGGTGCAGTTCTAAACAAAGCGTTGTGGCGGGATCTACATGTGAAGCGGAGTACATAGCTGCTTCGGAAGCAGCAAACGAAGGAGTCTGGATGAAGGAGTTTATATCCGATCTAGGTGTCATACCTAGTGCATCGGGTCCAATGAAAATCTTTTGTGACAATACTGGTGCAATTGCCTTGGCAAAGGAATCCAGATTTCACAAGAGAACCAAACACATCAAGAGATGCTTCAATTTCATCCGAGATCTAGTCCAGGTGGGAGACATAGAGATTTACAAGATACATACGGATCTGAATGTAGCAGACCCGTTGACTAAGCCTCTTCCACGAGCAAAACATGATCAGCACCAAAGCTCCATGGGTGTTAGAATCATTACTGTGTAAATCTAGATTATTGACTCTAGTGCAAGTGGGAGACTGAAGGAAATATGCCCTAGAGGCAATAATAAAGTTATTATTTATTTCCTTATATCATGATAAATGTTTATTATTCATGCTAGAATTGTATTATCCGGAAACATAATACTTGTGTGAATACATAGACAAACTAAACGTCACTAGTGTGCCTCTACTTGACTAGCTCGTTAATCAAAGATGGTTATGTTTCCTAACCATATACATGTGTTGTCATTTGATTAACGGGATCACATCATTAGGAGAATGATGTGATTGACATGACCCATTCCATTAGCTTAGCACCCGATCGTTTAGTATGTTGCTATTGCTTTCTTCATGACTTATACATGTTCCTATGACTATGAGATTATGCAACTCCCGTTTGCCGGAGGAACACTTTGTGTGCTACCAAACGTCACAACGTAACTGGGTGATTATAAAGGAGCTCTACAGGTGTCTCCAAAGGTACATGTTGGGTTGGCATATTTCGAGATTAGGATTTGTCACTGCGATTGTCGGAGAGGTATCTCTGGGCCTTCTCGATAATGCACATCACATAAGCCTTGCAAGCATTGCAACAAATGAGTTAGTTGCGAGATGATGTATTACGAAACGAGTAAAGAGACTTGCCGGTAACAAGATTGAACTAGGTATTGAGATACCGACGATTGAATCTCGGGCAAGTAACATACCGATGACAAAGGGAACAAAGTATGTTGTTATGCGGTCTGACCGATAAAAGATCTTCGTAGAATATGTGGGAGCCAATATGAGCATCCAGGTTCCGCTATTGGTTATTGATCGGAGACATGTCTCGGTCATGTCTACATTATTCTCGAACCCATAGGGTCCGCACGCTTAACGTTACGATGACAGTTTCATTATGAGTTTATATATTTTGATGTACCGAAGTTTATTTGGAGTCCCGGATGTGATCGCGGACATGACGAGGAGTCTCGAAATGGTCGAGACATAAAGATTGATATATTGGACGGCTATATTCGGACACCGGAAGTGTTCCGGGTCATTTCGGAGAAAACCGGAGTACCGGAGGGTTACCGGAATCCCCCCGGGAGAAATAATGTGCTTTATGGGCCCTAGTGGAGAGAGGGGCGGCCAAGGTGGGCCGTGCGCCCCCTCCCCCTCTGGTCCGAATTGGACTAGGAGAGGGGGGGGGGAGGCGGCGCCCCCCTTTCCTTCTCCCTCTCCCCTTTTCCCCCTCCTAGTAGGAGTAGGAAAGAGGGGAGTCCTACTCCTACTAGGAGGAGGACTCCTCCTCCTTGGCGCGCCCCAAGGGCCGGCTGGCCTCCCCCCCTTGCTCGTTTATATACGGGGGCAGGGGGAACCTCTAAACACACAAGTTGATCTTCAAGATCGTTCTCTTAGCCGTGTGCGGTGCCCCCCTCCATCATAGTCCTCGATAATATTGTAGTGGTGCTTAGGCGAAGCCCTGTGACAGTAGAACATCAAGATCGTCACCATGCCGTCGTGCTGACGGAACTCTTCCCCGACACTTTGCTGGATCGGAGTCCGGGGATCGTCATCGAGCTGAACGTGTGCTAGAACTCGGAGGTGCCGTAGTTTCGGTGCTTGATCGGTCGAGCCGTGAAGACGTACGACTACATCAACCGCGTTGTCATAATGCTTCCGCTGTCGGTCTATGAGGGTACGTAGACTACACTCTCCCCTCCCGTTGCTATGCATCACCATGATCTTGCGTGTGCATAGGAATTTTTTTGAAATTACTACGTTCCCCAACATTATGCTCTTGCGTGTCTGAAGTTCTTACCCAAGTATCCTCTCTCTCTCTCAGTTTGAATCTGCGGAACATAGAAGATATCATATTGGTTTTCTAGTGTCGTTGTTTTCTCCATTATTCGAAGTTGTTCAGAAATTCCTGTTTTGTTCAAGGTCCTTATAGAATTTCAAGATTGTCACTTCATCAAGCCATTTAGTTCAACTTTGTCCAACCTCTCTTTCCAAGCAATTGTTTCAATGAATTTTCCTTTGGATTGGGCCCATAACCCATAGGTCTGAGGATTGTAACATGGCTTTGATACCAACTTGTCACGCGCAACATGTGGTCTTAGCACCATGAAGACTTTGCAATCTTTGCTAAGGATAGAAGCACATATTAGTCGCCCCAACATACACACAGGGTCATATGTTGGTAACAAGGTGAACATCACAACAAATACAACTACTCATGAATAGAAGAGTAATACAAGATAACATTTTGGCAAACATATGCCAATACATAAGTAGTTCACCAAATAGAGGACACACCAACATTACATCAGTCATACATGCAAGAAGGCACGATTCCGAATACAGACAAGAAGCAAATATGCCTATGAGGAAAGAGAAATAAGCAATGTCCGCCCTGCTATTCCCAAGCTGCCAATTGGAATCCCATCCTAATGATCCGTCATCGAACAAGAACAAAAAGATCTCCACGTAGAACGTTCATGCTCTTGCCTTAGAGCAAAACTTTAATTGTACCTGCACCTATTGTTGTTGTGGTATCCGTGAGTCATTGAGACTCAACAATAACATTACCAAGGATACTAATGCTAACAACACTTGTGGGTAGGATATGGTTAAGTGATGAGGTTGCGTCAAGAAGCTAAGCAATATAGAAATGACAAGTCCAAAGAAGAAGGAAATACGCTAAAGAGAAAAGACCAGTGTCCTTATTGTGAGAAAGTAACCGTAACTGTCTCTTCTTGTCGACAAGTGTGAGAAACTAACCAAACGGTTGTCATGGACACACTATTTCCTCATGGACATCGTATGTGGAGTTGAGACAGTCATGGACTTGACGTGTCCTCAACTTTCTCACAGTTGCCCCAAAAGAATCTGCGGTGTTGACGGTATGTCCATTGCCAAAAAACATGGTAGTTGAGCGAGCCAGTATGAGATGTAGCTACATGAGCAACGCCCCTCACTTCCTATCTATCCACAACACACAAACCCTAGATTAGCTAGCTCAACTTGCTTTGAGGTCTGTGTGCAAAAGAAGTAGTGTTAAAACTTAAAACACTAAGATGTTAAAACAAAACATAACTCAAATTACAATGATGGGTGATTCACAATTGTTATAAAACTGTTGTTCGCCCATCCAATGCAACAAAAAGTATATGAAAGATGTTAACATAATACTGAGTAGAGAGGGAGATTATAGTCCATATTTTTCTAGTACCCATCACAGGTTCACTGTCACTAGACATAGTAGGAGACTATCAAAATATGTACATAAACCAATATTGAATATGTAAATGGTACGTGACAAATCTAGCCACACAATTACATAGGCAACCGACTAGTTTTATAAATATCAAAATAACATATCTAATTTATAAAACATGGCAAATTTATGATCTCATCAACACATCATTATTTCGAGAACCATAAGGTTGATACTTATCCACCGGATAAAGGAGAGATAACAAAACTACTTTGTTGTTCCTGCTGCTGGTATGTAATTAATCCTGCAGTGTCAGTTTATGAAGCATTCCCAAAGATTTGGCCAGCACAACTTATCTATTTACAGCAGAATTGTCTTTGGAGATTGTGCTTGTCTTTATAACAGTGGGCTTTGGGTATGTGGCTTACTTTGATCATCTTGTTGCCCCCCTTGTCGTTTATGATTTCACCTAAATAATGTAAAAGAAAGAACAGACTTATCATCTCAACATATAAACAATCGAAGTCAACAATTGATATCCCAAAATAAACAAACCATGAGTTATTAATCACCATATGTGCATCAAAGACAGGCCAAACACACCACAAGAAGGAAAGGAAGTATCACAAGACCTTGTACATTGTCCCTCATGTACTTGGTCATCATCACCGAGGACTAGAGATTATTAATGGGTTGTACTCTTGTAAACGGGACTGATGAGTGTATGACCATGAAGTGCTTGCTCTATGCATGGTTCGTATATACTAGCTAGAAGGGTTGGGAACGCTTTGCAGCACCGTTAGTGTTGTTGCATTTTCATAATTTTCTATTCCCTTTGTTTCAAAATATAAGGTATATTGTTTTTTGAAAAGTCAAACCTCTTTAAGTTTGACCAATTTGTAGATAAGTATATTAATATCCATAATATCACAACGATATCATTATATTAATCATGAAACGAATTTCCATATTTTATTGGCTCTCGATTGATTTGTAATATCATTAAAATAGCAAAAGAAATAATAAAAATCATTTTTTGTGGTGCAAGATCCTTCTGTGCATGATGCCCATGGCAAATTTGGTGAAGTTTCGACATTCGAGGAGCTCATAGCAAAAAAGAAAAAATGACCTCCGAACAGTGCAGAATTTCAAACATTCTCATAGGCCCGAAGTTTTTTTTTTCTGAGAGCTCCTCAATTGTCCAAACTTCACCAAAATTTTATGGACAACACACACTCAAGCATCTTTCACGACAAAAAAATGTGAGAAATTTTTTAATTTGTTTTCTATTTGTAAGGAATTTACTATTCATGCCCGGGCTCATCTGAGCCTGGGAGCCAAAATGCCGGTCCCGTTGAAGAGTCGCTATTCTGGGTATTCTTCTTCATCTTCGCCTTTGAAATTCAGGTTCTCATATGTGCACTGGTGTTTCCACGAAGCAAACAACTTTAGATTTGGGCACTATATTGAACCATATGAGGTAGTGAATTTCGGTGTTGTTTCATTTTCAACTACTTCATCTTAGGTTGTCATTCCATCCATTGCAAAGAACACTCTGCAAATTCCCCCTCCTAAAAATCATTATGATTACGTTACAGAGTTTGAACACAAAGTTGCTGTTGCCGAGTGTGCAAGGTCAACTCGAGCTATGGAGGCCGATGCCTTGTCGTCGTCTCAATGCTCATGAGATGATCAAGGATGAATAAAACCTGGACAATCTTTTGAAGAAAGGCGTCAAGTGTCTCCAATAGGAGTTGATGGTGATGCAGGCTACCCTCTCCATGGTGCTTGAGGTGCCTCAGGATCAGCTTGATGCACAAATCAAGGCCTAGGAAGGATAAGTGAGAGAATTCCCATACGACATGGAGGACTATGTTAATGATTTTATGTTACGCAAGCTAGAGAATGAAGACCGACCACAAGAAACCATGAACAGAGTCAGGAAGTTCATCGATGTGATCAAAGGTTATTTCCTCACAGGAAATCATCTCTGTCAAACCTCTGAGGCCATCCAAGAAGACCAAGACCTCGCCAAGGACTTGAGAGACCTACATCAATGGTACGAACTTGACATGCCTAGAAGTAGTTGTGCAACTACCATTGACCCTCGCATGGTTGCTATGTATAAAGATGTGGGGGAGCTTGTTGCAAGACTGAGTTATATAAAGATGATCGAGGTTTTCTCAAGATTTATAATATTTCCCAAGTTACTAATTGAGTGTGGTTATTATCCGAGCTTGATTTAATAAGCTTCATACATGGGAAGCCGGAGGGGGCCCTTGCCCCCTCCCTGCCCTCACCCTTTCCCCTCCTGTAGTTACAATTATTATTTTCAGTAACAATATATCAGGCTTTGTAGACCCAATCCTAAACATCACACAAAAATATATTGGCCGAGAGCAAAACATACGCATTATAACAAGATTATTCTGCACTGGAGTAGTCTTTGCACTTTGCCAAATGGAGGGAACAAGAAGGCTCCTCCCACGCAAGAGCAGGACCAGGAACATGTGATGGACCTGACCCTCGGGCCTCGGCACACTTTGCAGCTCCAAGTGTCGAAGCACATTATATGTGGACGCTCAACATTGTTTTCCAAGATAATATTGTTCTAGATCCTACTAAGAGCATCTCTAGCAGACCCCGCAAAAACGATTAAACCCGTAAAAATCCGCGTTTTCAGTTTCGTGGTGTCAAAAAACGTTCCGAATAAACCCCGCAAAAGCGGTCAAACCCGTAAAATTTTTGCAGGCCCCTGAGAATCTATCCCCACGACCCTTAATTTTGCAGATTTGGATGCAAAATATAAGGGAAACTGCAACGCTACGCGACAAGGAAATTCCGCTGTGCGCACACGTGCTCCGGTGACCTTCCGCCACAGAACTCGCCGGAATCTCGCCGGAAACTCGCCGTTTACCGCTGCTGCGGCGTTGGCTTGCGGAGTAGATCGCAAGAGCGAGCAGCTACCCAGCCACGAACGAGCTAGCTCGCAAGCTCCCGATCCATCCGGCCATGAACGAGCTAGCTAGCTAGCTAGGTAGCAAGGTCCTCGATCCATCCGGCCACGAACGTTGAGGGAGTAGCTACCAAGCTCCTCGATCCAGCCGGCCATGGAATAGCAAGCTAGCTCCCGGATCCATCCGGCAACGGAGGAGCTTGCTCCTGGATCGATTCGGCGACTACCATGAACAAGGGAGCTGACTATGAACACAGGCGAGAGGAAGAAGAAGATACGGGAAAGAATATACGCGGATATTCTTTTTTACGGGTTTATTATGCGGGGTCTGCATCTGTGGTCGTCCGCGCCGGCCTGAAAGCCGTTTTTTCGTGAACTGCAAATGCGTTTTGCGGGCCGGCCTGATGCGGGGTCTGCTAGAGATGCTCTAAAGAGGTGTTTAGTTCATTGATTTCATCATGTAATACGATTAGTTACCAGTTTACCACTTACCACGTAACACTTATTTGATTTACATTGCCATGTAATTAGTTAGCAGGTAATCAGATACGACTCAATTCATTGCCGATTACGCCCAATATGCACCGTAATGAAAGTGATAACGGAGCTTCCTCCCTACGATTTCCACTCAACTGCACTATCCTCCAAGGCTTTCTTGCATATTGACCACCATAGTCATCCCAATCGACCCCTTCTCCATGGAGCAGCATGGCCTCCACCCTCCGGCAAGAACGTTAGAATGAGTTGAGACCGGATCGATTTTGCCTTGTGAGGACATTCAGTTTGGTTTCAAGCAAGAAAGTTATGAGACGAGCATTTTTCTAAAATGTAGTGTGAAAGTTATTTTTAAATACACAATAATTTCTTTAAACACGTGAAGACATTTTTGAAAGACACTATGAACATTTAAAAAAAATACACGGTGACATTGTCTAGTTACACAATTAATTTCAAATATACCATGGACGATTTTTCTTATACATGATAGCTATTTTTTTTAAATACATGAATACTTTTTCAGAAATACATGGAGAATATTATTCAAAACATGAAATTTCCTAAAATTCATAATGACCCTTTTTTCAACACAAAGACTATATTTTAGTACATGATGGACATATTTTAGAAAATAATGAATATGTTTTAAAATACATGATGAACACCTTTACAATTACGATGACAGTTTTAAAACACTATACACATTTTTAAATTCGACGATGAAAATAGAACTCTGAAAAAATAAAAAATAGGAAAGGAAAAATGGAAAGAAAAATAGAAATGAGAAAAGGACACTAAAAACAAACTAAATTTCAAAAGAATAAACCCATATTAAAATAGAATGAATATTCAACTTATTTTTTTCAAAAAAATATGATGAACCTGGACATGCCTAATGTTTTTGTAATGCATGGTCAATATTTTTAAAATACATGCAAATACTGTTGTTACAAAATATGAGGTAAACTTTTCAAAATACATGTCAAACATTTTGTAAACAATCTAGGGACATTATTTTCTATGCATAAAAAATAAAAGGAGGCAAAAAAAATACGGCCTAGTCTATTAGAAAGAAGAGCACACAGGAAAAAAATGACAAAAGACCGGTTGAGCGAGCGAGTGTAATCGAGTGCGGTGGCAAATCCTACTTGGCACTTATGCGTGAAAATGTGAAATAGTACGTCCAATTCCTATTCCGTGGCTTGAGAGCTGGATATAGAGTACAAATCGCTAACCGGCGCACGAAAGTGTTTTTTTCTTCCGTTTTTTCCGTTAACCTTTTTCCAATGATTTATACTGCATTTTTCTTTGCCTGTTTTCTTCTGAAGACACTATTCTCATTTTATTTTTCGTTTTTATTTTATTCTTTTATATTTTCGTTTTAGTTTTATTTTCTATTTATTTAATTTTTATATTTTTTGTAAAATTCGTAAACTATTGGAAAAATTGTTTTCCTTTTTCCAAATTTCTGTGAACTTTGCTTAAAATCCGTGAATGTTCTGAAATTTGTCATTTATTTCAATACTTGTCATTTTTTTCAATTAACTCTTTTTAATCTTTGTGATTAAATTCATGAACTTTTGTTTTGAATTTTTTTGAACTTACGGACTTTTCCAAGTCTTAAACTTTTTTCAAATTTGTGAATTTACTTTCAAAATCAATGATTTTTCTAAAAAATAAATGATTTTGTTATCAAAACTCATCAGTAGTTTACAAATTCGTGATTTCTTTTAATATTATTGAGTTGTTTTCAAATACCTGAACTTTCTAAAATTTGTGAATATTTATTTAAAAACAACGAATTATTTTACATAATTCATGACCTTTTTATATATTGTGAACTATTTTTTCGAAATCCATGAACTTTTCTTAAATTCACGAGATTTTTCTGATTTTTTCTCTTTTTGTAAACTTTCTTTGTTTGTGTTTAAAAAAAAAGTCATGGTTGATAGGTTAAGTGGTCAACCATTGATCTATGAATCAGATGCACGCTGGCGAAGTGACGGCTCGTGGGCCTAATGGGCCAGCCCATGGCTGCGGACTAGTGGGCGCTAGAACTCCTAACTGGCCAACAAGCTGCCGATTAGAAGGTCTCAATGGTAGGGTTTTCTGGCCGTTTGATTGTGTTCCCATTTCCTGGATTCTTGGATTTTTGTGGGGTTCTAGGACAACATAACGTAAAAAATCGAATGTATCCTTGTGTTGGACCAAGGAGTCCAATCAATTTGCTGCACCATTGTATCTAACCAGCCCGAGTCCCGAGAGGAGAAGGGCCCAAAATACTAAATTATACCCCCTCCGTCCCAAAATAAAATAAGTGACTCAACTTTGTATTAACTAGATGATACCCCGCACGTTGCTGCGGAAATTCTGGCCGAAAAAACTGAATATATTAGACAAAGGAAATATAAATAATTTGAAACACTTGTTAAGCATGTTATCTCTCATGCTAAAAGAGGGATCGCACATAAATAGTTGCTGTGAGTTCATCAGTTTACTAACAAAAACATAGATGGTTTCTTGAATCCTTCACTTTGCTAACCAACTAAATTGCACACTCGTGCATTATACTTCACCCATTCTGGAAGGGCAACACAAATTTTTGGTCAGAACATACTTTGAAACCAGCATGTTACAATCAATTCTCTTGATGTTGAGTTGAGGAACTAACATCATAAACCAAAACATTGATCTAAACAAGGTACCTCTTCTAACATACCAAGACGACTAAAATGTATCTCCGCGTTCTAGAACCACCTCGGACTTTTCCAAGTTTCTAATATGCGAGAAAGGTTGTAGTGTATGGTCTCATCCAGCTTTTGCAAATATAAATCACTTTGTTTGCTAAAGGACAGAGAAGAAAATATATCACTAAAAATACTTGTGTACAACTAAGCAGAGTTCAGAAAAGTAATGAGCAACTTCTAACATATCAATGTAGACCATATATCATATGGTACAGTCCCGTAATAGCGGCATAACTTATGCCCCTGGAAGTAGGTAATTTAATGTTTATATTGGTATAGTGTGCCCAATAAGAAAAAAAAATTTCAGGGGAACAAAATTTTCCTATATTTAGTTTCATGATATGATATCAAGATGAATTACATGCCAAAATAATTAGGTTCAGTAACTTGATCAAGATGTATGAACCGAGAAAAACATGCCCCAATTGATTAAATAGCCAAAGGAAGGATACTTAATTAAGTAGTCTCCAAGTTGATCGCCTTGAGCATGAAAACAGTGACAACCATCTCTGGCTAACGCATCCACGATGTGTGGTAAATGTGACCATCGAGCAGTATCAGCCATGGCCTGAATTGAGATAATGTTTGTTTAAATTGTTGAGAAATACAAAAAGAGATGCATAGATATGGAAAATAAGTTTTATCACCATAACATGTCTAGCGGGTTAGAATTGCCCGTCATTAAGAAATTTTAAAAAAAGTAAAATGCAAACAAATGATATTTTGATTTATCTAGAGTTACATCCAGCATACATCAGTAGTCACAAATAGATGATGTGTTGAACGGCAATAAGATTATGAAAGCCAGTCCATCAAAGGAGATTTGTGCAAGCTAATTTCTTCACGGGTTGGCGGATTATACGTTGAACGATAAAAGGAGATCTGTGGAAGCCATACCATCAAAGGAGATTTGAGTTGTCCATCATTAAGAAGAATTTAACAACAAAAGTAACCTGCAAAAACTATTTTGATTATTAGAGATACACCCAGAATACATCAGTAATCACAAATAGAAGATGTGTTGAACACGAAGAAGATTATTGAAGCCACGTTATGATGAATTGGTGCAAGATAATTTCTTCACATGTCTTCAGAAAAATCAGTGCAATCCTGCTAACAAAATTGAGGAATTGGAGTTACCTTAGACTAGCCACAATGGGTAGTAACATAGACTAGTAACATGAGCATGTTACTAGTCTATGTTACTACCTCTATAGTGGGGAGTAACATATGTGTGGTAACATGGAGCACTTCATTTATTAGGCTATAGACACATCTTGTCTTGATATGTGTGATGTTACTCATACTAGTAGTAACTAGCTATGTTACCACTTTCATTTTTTTCTTCATTTATTGCATGCCACATCATCTATTTAGACTAGATATGTGTGATGTTACTATCTATGTTACTCTCATTGTGCGCCATGGAGAAGATGGTCAACATGCAGTATTTGACGGGGTGGCCCTTCACAAGCTAGAACCTGCATAGGATGGCTAGCGTCATCTTCATCTGCAGGTACACCATGTATTTGCTCACGTAGATCGCATCCCTTCCTTGAATGGTGATGTTTTGCCGAGCGCCGTCGCCGCCGATCCATCGGTCTGACCAGAAGCTAGCGACGTCGTTGTACTCCGTCTTCCCCGTGGACTGGGATGGTACGACACCATCCCACGAGCATGCACCAAGTAGGGAGCAACTTCTTAAGAATGGTAGATTTTATACTAAAGTTAGTACAAAGTTGAGTCACTTATTTTGGGACGGAGGGATTACTAATGAGTACTATATCATTATTTATTATGTTCGAATTAGTAAAAATAATAAAAGACTCAATTTGCAGAAGCAGATCCACAACATGGAAAAATAGCATGTACTAGGAACAACAAAATTAAATTAGGATCAGTGAGTTTTATTAGGCAACTATCCTTTCTCCTGAGGACGTCTGGCAATGTGTAGTGATATGTGATTTATTTATTTATTTGGGAGACTGACTGGAACTCATGTGTGCACATGGAACCAATTTAAAGACATTATAACCGAGCACTTTTCTAGCCCTCTCAGGCCTTCAACATTTTTGGCCGTCGGATTCGTGTTAGATTAGTTTCTGGCCGTCAGATCTTGCTCTAAACGATAGTTTATCACGAACTGGGCTGGGTGTCCTAATAGGCCGCTATTCTGGAAACTTATTTAAAGCCCTGTGGTTAATTGGGCTTCTACCGGGCTGCTATGCAAGCCCAGGTACAGATCGCCCACGACCCAACAATCAACACGACCTCTTTCCTCTCTCTCTCTCGGTCGGCAACCCTGGTCACGCCGCCCCCATCGCCATCGTAGCCGCCGCCTCCTATGCCGCAATCAGCCCCGTCTTTCAAACCCATCCCTCTGGATCGCAGGCCCTCATGGCGCCGCCATCAATCCCCTCTACTCTGGTGGTGCCTATTCCGTCTTCCCGTCTTTCGCGAGGGGATCCAGCGGACGCGCGGGATGCGGGTGCCCGATCCTTGCGCGACATGCAGCGTGGAGTCTCCCAACGTCATGCCGGAGCCCCAACACTGGATCCATTCTTCGATCTCCCGTGCCGGTGGCCGAGGCATGGCGATGTGCCGATGCAGCTCCTGATCTCTTAACGGTATGGGTATGTTACTACCTCAATTTCCGTCAGATTTTTCTTGGAGTTGGTTGACACAGAGGCTATCCAATAATGATTTGCTCCCTTCCAAAAAGAAAGAAGAAAAAGAATCCAGTAAGACCTAGGTGTGCCGCGGCCATTGCGGGTCCGTCACCCGGACAGCGGGCTGTGCCAGTCCCCTCTTCTCAGCCGCTCGGCGTCATATGGGAAGGGGCTGAAGAGAAAGGATGGCGGCGGAGGTGAGTATGGGCGGGATGTGCCGTGGCCGAACAGTCGCATATACTCTCTCTCTCTCTCTCTCTCTCTCTCTCTCTCTCTCTCTCTCTCTCTTCGTTGAGGACATGTTTGATCCGCAGTGTCTCAGGTGGGCGGGAAGAAGTGAGAAAAGGCAAGAGGAACCCAAGACATGTTGCGGCGACCAGGTGATGCAGGACTGGCAGAACCCTAGCTGGTGCCTGGTGGAGGCCGCCATGCGATCGTGCAGAGGGAGGTGGACAGGAGAAGGCCGACGGGTGTTTCAGTCAGTGCTACAGAATCACCGCTGGTCTTTGCTCGCTGCCTCCTGCTTAGCAGGTACGTTACTTGTTGTATTCTTAGTATCCTAAAATTGTAGAATTCAAACAGTACAGAATTTAGGGCTACCTCAATATTACAGAATTTTTAAAATTGTAGAATGTGCACTGTTGCGGTTCAGGCCGATCGAGTTAATAAGAAATTTGGTTGTGTTAGCGTTACAGGGAACGACAACTCTGAAGCATGGGGAAAAGCAATGCCAGGAGCCTTGGTATCTGGTGCAAGCTGGAGGAGCTGCCTAAATGCATGTGGAGAGGTTCATATTACTGAGCAGTGTAATATTCAGAACATTTAGTGATAAATTAAAATCTTCTCTTTGGAATGTGGTTGAGTTGTTAAGATCTGTTAATTTCTAGACATAATCTCAGTAATTAGTGTGCAATTGAGCTTTATGATTCCCTCTTGGTGCAAGGAATTTCTAGGCATGACGACAATATCTATGTACGTCAACGGTTGCTTTGGTTTTACTTTTTTTTACGAAGCATAAGCCAGAAAGTCTTATGGTATATGAAACACGATTTTGGTTTATAGTTGAGTTGCTTGATGGAAGTCGTGGCAATCTGAATGATAAGAAGCAATTTTTCCCTCTGATTATTGTCATGTAGCTTCAAAAGGTATGGTTCTGATGGTTAAATTTTATTTAATCCCTTTTGGGGTCCCTACTGAAAATTATCATCGTGTACGTTTTTGCTTCATAGAGCTTTGATAGCATGCTTCGTTTAACTTTTAGCCCTGCGATCATCTAGAGTTGTTGGAGCGCAGTGGGCAAAGTTATTAATTTTACTATGCGGAGGTCCCAAATAATCTTCCTCCTATGGTTCACATGGTTCATCTCGCGGGCAAGAGGAATCATTTATTGTTTGAGACACAATCTCTCTCTTAACATTTTTTTCTTGTTGATCATATTCATATGGCTATATGTTTTTTCTTGAGAACATACAGTTGAACATTATACTAATGTGTTTCTCTCAGTCTCCACAGATTACAAAGTTAGTGTCTGAAGTAATCATCTACTATAACAAAGAAATACCAGTTGATGGTCGTGGATTTCTGACTAGATATTTCAACAGGCTGTCTAATATATTTTTTGCCAAGCAGTACCCACAATTCGGCACATCCAAATATTAACTTCATCGACCAAGTCTGTTTTGGCGTTCCACATTTAATGGATATGTCCCCACTTGAATCTTGCTTCATGGTCGTTCAAGCGTTCTCAACGACACATTAAAAGATTTAGTATGTTGATGAAATGATGGATATATTCTTTAAATCAAATGGTTCTGGTCTCCATATGATCCCACAAAAGTCTGGGCTATTACTAGATTGTTGCTTTCACTTAAAACAGCAGGCTCTTAATTACTCTAAACAAAGTTTGAAATTAGTCCAGTGGTGACCCATGTGAAGCACTTATATGACATAGGCTTGTCTTAAACATAACTTGTTCGTTCAAAATATACTTTTCTTTTGAGCTTATTTGTTTTATCCGTATTGACTTGGTTTTGGCACTTGTTTGCTGCATTAGAGTATCTGTTCAGTAGTAGTGTTAAAATTCTGGAACTTCCATATAGTGTAGAGATCTCTGTATTCAATGCACATTACTGACTTACAACTATTGATTAACTCTCCTTTCCTCTTTATTCTTCCAAGATAAAAACTCACCTCACCTACTATTGTACTCCTTTTCTATGAACTCATTGAAATTACTCAGTAGAAAACTAAGTATGGCATCTCCCATGATGCCTCTACAGTAGTTCTTTTGGTGTCATATATGCAAATTTATATTCTGTATTTATGTCTACATATTTATTTTTGTGCAATTTTCTATATATAATTATAGATTTCTAATAAATTGGGACTCCATGTCTTCACTTCGTTCTTCCAAGACACTTCACTTCATTCTTTCTAGATTTGGTATCAATGTTTTTACATAAAATTCTAACACCTCATACAACATCCAAAATAAATGGGTCCGGCAACACACGCCATCAAGATGTAGCTGCTTCCCAGGCAGCAAGGCTTTTTTTTTTGTTTCTTCTGCTTTGTGTGGTTAATCTATCTGCTTCCAAAAATCTTTATGAAGTTCAGAATCACATTTGAATCAAAGCATGGAGGTTATGAAAGAACCATCAGTTCAAATCTTTGCGAAAAACATTATCTGCAGCATGATGCATTGTATTTTAGTAAATAACTCCTCAAATGGGATGCTATGTCATATTATTATGGAAATGGAGTGGTTATATTCTTAGCATGATTAGTTAAAATATTATTTGCTACACCCTTCGGCTTTAGATTTGTGCTTACTTTTGATATTAACATATATTTCATTTTATTTAAATTCCTATAATCCTACTGCCATAACATACGGGCGCGGCAATCACGCGCCATCAATGATCTAGTTGAATTCTAGAAGAGGGTATCAAATAATCAAATCCTATTATGCAAAAGTAGAATTGAGGACACTTTAATATTTACTTGTATTATAAGCAATGCAATGTTGGCACAAAGTACAAAGCATGCACATGTTATGAACTTATTACTAAGCACAACTTGCAAAAACCATTTTCTAATAGATTTGTTTATCCTCAAAAAATTTCTATAGACATGTGTACCTATAATACGCTAGAAATAACTATTAAGATATTTGTTAGACAATAGGTTTAGCAATCTCTACCACAAAAATATTTAATCATATCAAAGTATACACAAACATATGCATGTACATTGGAATATATATGTATATACTATGCATTTATGCAGTTTCCTAGTTTAATTAAAATATAACTTATGAATGTGCAGTCTAAATTTAACAGAACACCTTTTCCAGCGATATACATTAGAAAGTTATTAAGGAAAAACTATACTTAATATTTAATAATATTATTATGTGGTTAACTATGACATCTAAGAAATAGAAAATCATATCCGTTAAGAGATTAGTATGATGAGAATAATGTTCAAAATATAAAAATTTAGTATGAAATATTAATTGTAGTTCGACGGGCACATCCGCAAGTCATCCTATATCCCATCTTGTTGAGGCTCATCATGTCGATGATCCTGTTGTAGCTTGTCCACGCAGTCGCCTCGCCTATCTTGCCATGTTTGGTGCAGTCCGGGGCAGACTCGTTGTTGTGGAAGTTCACCAAAGCCTATACTCCAATTGTGAGCACGGGGATGTCCTCCGCCCATGTCGATGCCGTGATTTCTGCCTCCACATACCACCTTGCCTCCTTGGGCACGTCGGCTTGCTGGCGAGCTTTCTCTTGATGGTAACAGATGACCGAGGCGCGGAATAGGCAAGTCTTCTCCACGGTCAAGGGATCGACCCAACTGTAGATGTGTTTAGGGCTTATGCAGTCGTCACCACGTGACGTGCATCGTCGGCGGAATTGTGCCCAAAGATGACATGTGTGCTTGGGCTCTGCACAACTTTCCTTCTCTCCTCCTCATCCTCGATGCTCCACACCCTTTCTGCAATCCTTTGTATCTCATCGATCAACTCAGGGCGAACTGTATGTAGAACACAAAATACTTAGTGACATTGAATCCACCTTACACCAATGCTAATTCATGAGAGTATAATTATAACCATAACATTTGTATGAGGGACATCTGTCGATCCCCTCTACCACTGCTCCTGCTGGCGTAATTCATCGGAACTTGTTAAAGCCACAGATCCGATGATCAAAAGCTACCTCGACAAGCTACTTCGGTGATCTACCTCGATAAACCGCGAAGGTCGAGGACCTGCTCGCCCAGAGAACTGATAGGGAGAAGCGTGCAAGGGAGCTCATTGAGGCTGTCCATGATCTGCAGCAAGAGCGTGTCCATAGCACTACATCATCTAGTGAGGAAGCAGCGGCCAAGGCCGCCGCAACCCCGCTTCTCGCGACAGGTGGCTTCCTCTTTGGTGGCGGCCTTGGCACGGCTAGGGCTCCCCACGAGTCTGCAGACCATGGCGATCTACTGCTACATCCGAGGATCGACATCTGTACACACGGATGCTATATACTCCCAGCCAACAGTCAATCTTCAGTCCATTCCCCGCTCATTGTCCCATCTCCCTTTGCACACACTAGGCAGATCCTCATGGGAATTGGTGAGGCACATCCTTCCACCATGCTACCGCTATTCACAAGAGAGAATCCATGACAGACGCACGTTATGCGAACAATATTTTCATATGTTCGACATCCATGAATCTTACTGGGTTCCCATGGCATGTCTTGATTTTTGAGCTTTGCTTCTATTTGGTTGCAATCTGTTCACATAACGTATATACACTTTGTAGAAGTATCACTTGGTTTCGATTTGCATTTTTGTTGTTGGATCGTTTCATTGACAATGCTTTGTTGTGTTCTGGAAATTGAGATAGATCCAATGCTCACTATTCAGTCCCATGGCTCGATTGCAACAAGGTGCTCCAAACACAGATATCTTCACCCTCGACCTGCATCCCATTCCCTACATTCTTAACATTTGGTATTTAAAAATTGTTCTCATTTTCCAAAAAAAAGCTCATAATTACAAAGGGCGTTTAAAGTTTCAAACTTTGTGAAGAATTTCAAAAATTGTTCGTGTTTACAACAAAATGTTCGGCTTTCGCAAATTGCTCAATCAATTAAAAATTTGTTCTCCTTTTAAAAATTGTTTGGAATTTAAAAAATGTTCCAAATTTTAAAAATTGTTTGCTTTTCTCAAGAAATGTTTGAATGTGTTTTTTCAAATTTTCAAAAATATTCGCATATTCAAAAGAAATTGTTGGGGTTGCGAAAATGTTTGCCTGAAAAAACCGCAAAAAAAGCTTAATAGTGCACTGCAGTAGATCGCTAGGAAATACCTTATGGTAAATGCTTAGCAGTATCTTAGGGTAAGAGACCCACGCTACTGTTAAGTAGCAGTAGCTTAGGGTAATAGACCCCACGTTACAGGTACGTATTAGTAGTAGCGCGTGTAGTGGCTACCAATGCTACTATTATGTGGGCCCCATGATATCCCCGATCAAGCCGTAGTAGCAGCGTCGGTCCACAACACACGCTACTGCCAAGGGCGCTAGATGTAGCGCAGGATTTGTACCAAGCACTAGCACTACTGGTACACGGAGCCAGCTGGTACATCTCAGTTAGCAGCAGCGCCGGCTCTGTGGCCCACGCTACAGGTACTGCCTTTAGTAGTAGCGTTGTCGGTGTCAAAACCTGCAGATCTCGAGTAGGGGGTCCCGAACTGTGCGTCTAAGGCGGATGGTAACAGGAGGCAGGGAACACGATGTTTTATCCAGGTTTGGGCCCTCTTGATGGAGGTAAAACCCTACGTCCTGCTTGATTTATTCTTGATGGTATAAATATTACAAGAGTTGATCTACCACGCGATCGGAAAGGCTAAACCCTAGAAGCTAGCCTATGGTATGATTGTATGTTGTCCTACGGACTAAAACCCTCCGGTTTATATAGACACCGGAGGGGGCTAGGGTTACACAAAGTCGGTTACAGAGGAGATATACATATCCGTATTGCCTAGCTTGCCTTCCACGCCAAGTAGAGTCCCATCCGGACACGAGACGAAATCTTCAATCTTGTATCTTCATAATCCAACAGTTCGGCCAAAGGATATAGTCCGGCTGTCCGGAGACCCCCTAATCCAGGATTCCCTCAGTAGCCCCTGAACCAGCGCCAAGTAGAGTCCCATCCGGACACGAGACGAAATCTTCAATCTTGTATCTTCATAATCCAACAGTTCGGCCAAAGAATATAGTCCGGCTGTCCGGAGACCCCCTAATCCAGGATTCCCTCAGTAGCCCCTGAACCAGGCTTCAATGACGATGAGTCCGGCGCGCAATATTGTTTTCGGCATTGCAAGGCGGGTTCCTCCTCCGAATACACCACGGAAGAATTTGAATATAAGGATAGTGTCCGACCCTGCAAAATAAGTTCCACATACCACCGTAGAGAGAATAATATTTCCACAAATCTAATCTGCTGCCACGTTTTGGCAACATGACATTATGCCATGGCCCGGTGATTATTCGAACCGTTTCCTTTAACTAGCCCCGCACATAACGTGAGGCAGTTTTTTGACACGTCTTGTCAAAGCAGAGATCGTGTCCCCCTTATTACGGGATTCTCATCAATACGGGCGTGGGTAACCCAACCGCGCCATCGATTACGGTGCTTGGGGATAAACGAGTTTTACCAGGCTAGTGGGGGCGCATAGTTTCGGCCGCCCTTATAAAGGGACAAGGTCTAACCTTTTTCTACCCACACCTTCTTCCTCCTTGCCCATCCATTCTTGCACACTCGAGCTCCAACGCCCAAGTCCACATCCTTCCCCTCAACCTTCTCCAATCATGTCTGGAGCGGGAGGCAAATGGATGGCTTCCTCCGTTATGGAGGGACACATCAAGAAGCTGCGCGGAGCCGGATACTTAGTCGCGAACATCGCGCATCGGCTGCCCGCTGCGGGGCAGATCATTCCTACCCCTGAACCTCACGAGAGGGTAGTCTTCCTCCACCACTTCCTCCGCGGACTGGGGTTTCCCCTCCATCCATTCGTCCATGGTCTCATGTTCTACTACGGGTTGGACTTCCATGATATGGCTCCGAACTTCATCCTCAACATCTCAGTGTTCATCGTCGTGTGTGAGGCTTTCCTCCGCATCCGGCCCCACTTCGGCATGTGGTTAAAGACCTTCAATATCAAGCCGAAGGTGGTGGGCGACCAACAAGCATAATGCGGCGGAGCCATGGTGGGCAAGATGCCCAATGCCATATGGCTTGAAGGCTCCTTCGTGGAGACCATAAAGGGGTGGCAATCGGCGTGGTTCTACATCACCGAGCCGCGTGACACCAACTGGGTGGCTGCCCCTGAGTTTCGATCCGGAATCCCCACGCGGCTCACCTCCTGGAAAGAGAAGGGCCTGTCCTGGGGTTCATCAGTGGAGCTGGACGGACTCCAGAAATGTATCCAGAATATGGCGAGCAAGAAGCTCAAGCTTGTCAACGTAGTCCAAGTCATGCTCATCCGCTGGATCCTCCCGTGTCAACAACGAGATTTCAACTTGTGGGAGTTCAACCCGGCCCAGCACCAGACTCTGAGCGAGCTCTTTGATATGATGCACAAAGACGTCTGGAGGGTGTTGTTCAAGGGCGCCAAGGTCCCTCCCTCTCTCACCGAGGGCCGCGGGCTAAGCGCGAAGCGCCGAGCACATTTGGTGAGTTCTATACATCTGGTAGGATATTTTATTTCCCCTAGCTTAATCATGTGCGGGGTCTGAACTCCATGCCTTTGACAGGACTGGGTGGAGACGTCGGGGCAGATTAACTGTCCGGCCCCTCTACCCGAAGACACTGCGGACGCTCTCCTGACGGAGATGCTGACTCCGGCGCCTTACAAGGTGCCAGAGAAGGCCAAGAAGGCCAAGGGAACCTGAAAGAGTTCCCGATGCTAGGTGTTATCGGGTTCATCGTCCGATAACTCCGTGACGCACTCCTCTCCCTAAGACAAGGAGGAGGATGAAGATGCTCCCCCTCCAGTCGGGGGAGACAAGAAAAGGAAGGCCGCC
>LT934119.1:3958175-3971909 GCA_900231445.1 Triticum turgidum subsp. durum
CCACCACCGCCGCCGAAGGCAAAGACGAGTGGCTGCTCAGGGCCAAGCCCCTGGCGAAGTCATAAGTATTCGGATGCCAGAGTAATTCATAGCATACCTTTGTCGCACTGCTTCTCCTAACGCCGAATTATGATTATGCAGACCGCCACGAGCCCGTATCGACGTATCGTCGGACGGCTCCCTGGGCTCGTTGGATATGGATAGAGATCCACTTCCGACCGCCACCTCCCCTTGCCCTACGGACAACGTCGAGGTATTGTCTCAAGAGGCACCGGGTCGAGGGGAGACAGTCCCGGAGGCGCCTCGAGGCGACCTCCTAGATTCTGGGAGCAGAGGGAGCAAGGCTCCTGAGGGCTCCGAGTTCGGCCCACAGCCGAACACCGCGCCGGAAACCCCAGTGGTTCCGGACTCAGGCAGGCGGCCTCCTTCCAAAAGGGGCAAGACGCCTATGCCGGTGACCTCTGTCCATCTAGAGGCACCGGGCAATCTGCTGGGAGCGCTTCGCAGTGCTTCCATCGACGAAGAGCACTGATACGTCTCCAATGTATTTATAATTTTTAATTGCTCCATGCTACATTATCTACTGTTTTGGACTATATTGGGATTTATTTTACACTTTTATATTTTTTTTGGGACTAACCTATTAACCAAAGGCCCAGCCCAGAATTGCTGTTTTTTTGCCTATTTCAGTGTTTCGACGAAATGGAATATCAAACGGAGTCCAAACGGGATGAAACCTTCGGAAACGTGATTTTCTCACCGAATGTGATCCAGGAGACTTGGACCCTACGCCAAGGCATCATAGAGGCGGTCACGAGGGTGGGGGCGCCCTCCCTAGGGCGCGCCCCTTGCCTCGTGGGCCCCTCGATGCTCCACCGACGTACTCCTTCCTCCTACATATACCTACGTACCCCCAAACGATCAGAACAGGAGCCAAAAACTTAATTCCACCGCCGCAACTCTCTGTATCCACGAGATCCCATCTTGGGGCCTGTTTCGGAGCTCCGCCGGAGAGGGCCGTCATCACGGAGGGCTTCTACATCATCATAGCCTCTCCGATGAAGTGTGAGTAGTTTACCTCAGACCTTCGGGTCCATAGTTAGTAGCTAGATGGCTTCTTCTCTCTTTTTGGATCTCAATACAAAGTTCTCCCCCTCTCTTGTGGAGATCTATTCGATATAATCTTCTTTTTGCGGTGTGTTTGTTGAGACCGATGAATTGTGGGTTTATGATCAAGTCTATCTATGAATAATATTTGAATTTTCTCTGAATTCTTTTATGTATGATTGGTTATCTTTGCAAGTCTCTTCGAATTATCCGTTTGGTTTGGACAACTAGATTGGTAGTTCTTGCCATGGGAGAAGTGCTTAGCTTTGGGTTCGATCTTGCGGTGTCCTTTCCCAGTGACAGAAGGGGCAGCAAGGCACGTATTGCATCGTTGCTATAGAGGATAACAAGATGGGGTTTATTTCATATTGCATGAATTTATCTCTCTACGTCATGTCATCTTGCTTAAGGCGTTACTCTATTTTTAACTTAATACTCTAGATGCATGCTGGATAGCGGTCGATGAGTGGAGTAATAGTAGTATATGCAGAATCGTTTCGGTCTACTTGTCACGAACGTGATGCCTATATACATGATCATGCCTAGATATTCTCATAACTATGCTCAATTCTGTCAATTGCTCAACAATAATTTGTTCACCCACTGTAGAATACTTATACTCTTGAGAGAAGCCACTAGTGAAACCTATGGCCCCCGGATCTATTCTCATCATATCAATCTGCATCACTTTAATCTTGCTTTGCTTTTTTACTTTGCCTTTACTTTCTACTTTGCATCTTTATACCAAAAATACCAAAAATATTATATCTATCAGATCTCACTCTCATAAGTGACCGTGAAGGGATTGGCAACCCCTAATCGCGTTGGTTGTGAGTAGCTATCGTTTTGTGCAGGTACGAGGGACTTGAGCGTGGCCTCCTACCGGATTGATACCTTGGTTCTCAAAAACTGAGGGAAATACTTACGCTACTCTGCTGCATCATCCCTTCCTCTTTGGGGAAAACCAACGCAAGCTCAAGAGGTAGCAAGAAGGATTTCTGGCGCCGTTGCCGGGGAGTCTACGCAAAAACTCAACATACCAAGTACCCATCACAATCCCTATCTCTCGCATTACATTATTTGCCATTTGCCTCTCGTTTTCCTCTCCCCCACTTCACCCTTGCCGTTTTATTCGCCCTCTCTCTCTCTCTATCCTCCCTCTCTTTTTCTGTTTCCCTCTTTTCCCTCGCCATGTCAGAACCAAAAAGAGTTGGGGGTTCTCTCCCAAGTTCTAGTGCTTTAGACAATCCTGCTATCTTATCTAAACTCATAAATCGGAATGCTATAGAACAACTTGCCGGAGTTATCAATGAGAACCTTAGTAATTTTGATGAAGATGATTCTGGAATTTTTTGTTATTTACTTGATGAATCTTTGAAAGATGCTTGGGATAGGCTGTTAAGGATCCGGGCTAGCTATGTACCCCAATAACAAATTGAGGTTTACTTAAAAAGATTTTATGTTGGGCTACCCGCTTCGTTCAAACAAGTTTTAGATTCTATTTTCGAGGGGGGTTTTCTTGAAGGGGACCCCATAGATACCTATGAGAGGATGAAAACTATATTTGGGTACCCCATTAATGAGAAAACTGAAATCACATCTCTCTTGCTTTCTTACCAAAACGAATCTATTAAAGAGATAAAAGCTAGCCTAGATGCCAATTTCCGCAACATTCTTAATCTTTCTTCTACCATTAATGGACATGTACTTTGCCAAAATAGAAAGATTAATTCCATAGATAACAAGTTTGCTCTCTTTCTCTCTAAAACCAAGAATGGCAATACCTAGATCTATCCTCGCTTTTATGCCTAGCTAGGGGCGTTAAACGATAGCGCTTGTTGGGAGGCAACCCAATTTTATTTTTATTCCTTGCTTTTTGCTCCTGCTTAGTAATAAATAAATTATCAAGCCTCTTTTTTGGTTGTGTTTTTTGTGTTTAATTAGTGTTTGTGCCATGTAGAACCGTTGGGAAGACTTGGGAAAGTCTTGTTGAACTTGCTGTAAAAAACAGAAACTTTAGCGCTCACGAGAACTGCTGCCATTTTTATTTGAGAGTGCTATTTAGTTAATTCTTTTTGCAGATGATTAATAGATAAATTCCTCACGTCCAGCAATTTGTTTTAGAATTTTTGGGGTTCCAGATCTTGCGCTGGCTGCAGATTACTACAGACTGTTCTGTTATCCATAGAGAAGTTGGAATACAGTAGGTTTAACACCAATATAAATAAAGAATGAGTTCATTACAGTAACTTGAAGTGGTCTTTTGTTTTCTTTCGCTAATGGAGCTCACGAGTTTTCTACTTTAAGTTTTGTGTTGTGAAGTTTTCAAGTTTTGGGTGAATTCTTGTGATGGATTATGGAACAAGGAGTGGCAAGAGCCTAAGCTTGGGGATGCCCATGGCACCCCCAAGATAATCCAAGGACACCAAAAAGTCAAAGCTTGGGGATGCCCTGGAAGGCATCCCCTCTTTCGTCCACTTCCATTGGTAATTTACTTGGATCTATATTTTTATTCACCAACATGATATGTGTTTTGCTTGGAGCGTCTTGTATTATTTGTGTCTTTGGTTGTTAGTGTGCCACAATCATCCTTGTTGTACACACCTTTTGAGAGAGCCATACATGAATTAAAATTTGATAGAATACTCTATGTGCTTCACTTATATCTTTTGAGCTAAGTAGTTTTGCTCTATGTGCTTCACTTATATCTTTTGAGCATTATAATTTTGCTCTATGTGCTTCACTTATATCTTTTGAGCGTTATAATTTTGCTCTATGTGCTTCACTTAGATCTTTTAGAGCACGGTGGTGGATTTGTTTTAAAGAAACTATTGATCTCTCATGCTTCACTTAAATTATTTTGAGAGTCTCTTAATAGCATGGTAATTTTCTTAATAATAACATGCTTGGTATTCAAGATTTGTGGAACTTTCATTTGAGTGTGTTGAATACTAAGAAAAGATTGAAACTTGATAATTGTTTTGAGATATGGAGGTGATAGTATTAAAGTCATGCTAGTTGAGTAGTTGTGAATTTAAAGAATACTTGTGTTAAAGTTTGTGATTCCCGTAGCATGCACGTATGGTGAACCGTTATGTGATGAAGTCGGAGCATGATTTATTTATTGATTGTCTTCCTTATGAGTGGCGGTCGGGGACGAGCGATGGTCTTTTCCTACCAATCTATCCCCCTAGGAGCATGCGCGTAATACTTTGCTTTGATAACTTCTAGATTTTTGCAATAAGTATATGAGTTCTTTATGACTAATGTTGAGTCCATGGATTATACGCACTCTCACCCTTCCACCTTTGCTAGCCTCTCTAATACCGCACACCTTTCGCCGGTATCATACACCTACCATATACCTTCCTCAAAACAGCCACGATACCTACCTATTATGGCATTTCCATAGCCATTCCGAGATATATTGCCATGCAACTTTCCACCGTTTATTATGACACACTCCATCATTGTCATATTGCATATCCCGGTACACCGCCGGAGGCATTCATATAGAGTCATATTTTGTTCTAAGTATCGAGTTGTAATTGGTGAGTTGTTAGAAAAATAAAAGTGTGATGATCATCATTATTAGAGCATTGTCCCATGTGAGGAAAGAATGATGGAGACTATGATTCCCCCATAAGTCGGGATGAGACTCCGGACGAAAAATAAAAAAATAAAAAAGGCCAAAGAAGCCCAAATAAAAAGAGGCCATAAAAAAGGAGAAAAGGCCCAAATAAAAAAATGATAGAAAAAGAGATAAGGGACAATGTTACTATCCTTTTACCACACTTATGCTTCAAAGTAGCACCATGATCTTCATAGTAGAGAGTCTCTCATGTTATCACTTTCATATACTAGTGGGAATCTTTCATTATAGAACTTGGCTTGCATAGTCCAATGATGGGCTTCCTCAAATTGCCCTAGGTCTTCGTGAGCAAGCAAGTTGGATGCACACCCACTTAGTTTCTTTTTGAGCTTTCATATACTTATAGCTCTAGTGCATCCGTTGCATGGCAATCCCTACTCACTCACATTGATATCTATTGATGGGCATCTCCATAGCCCGTTGATCGCCTAGTTGATGTGAGACTATCTTCTCCTTTTTGTCTTCTCCACAACCACCATTCTATTCCACCTATAGTGCTATATCCATGGTTCACGCTCATGTATTGCGTGAAG
This sequence comes from Triticum turgidum subsp. durum, assembly GCA_900231445.1. Lineage (NCBI taxonomy): Eukaryota > Viridiplantae > Streptophyta > Magnoliopsida > Poales > Poaceae > Triticum > Triticum turgidum. Next base: position 3,963,468 of record LT934119.1, read on the forward strand.
ATTGAAAAAGTTTTAAAAAAGTTAGAGTATGAAACAATTGCTTGGCTTGTCATTGGGGTTTTGCATGATATAAATACTTTGTGTGGTGAAGATAGAGCATATCCAGACTATATGATTTTGTAGGGATAACTTTCTTTGGCCATGTTATTTTGAGAAGACATAATTGCTTTGTTAGTATGCTTGAAGTATTATTATTTTTATGTAAATATAAACTTTTGTCTTGAATCTTTCGAATCTGAATATTCATATCACAATTAAGAAGATTTACATTGAAATTATGCCAAGTAGCACTCCGCATCAAAAATTCTATTTTTATCATTTACCTACTCGAGGACGAGCAGGAATTAAGCTTGGGGATGCCTGATACGTCTCCAACGTATCTATTATTTTTGATTGCTCCATGCTATATTATCTACTGTTTTGGACTATATTGGGCTTTATTTTCCACTTTTATATTATTTTTGGGACTAACCTATTAACCGGAGGCCCAACCCAGAATTGCTGTTTTTTTGCCTATTTCAGTGTTTCGAAGAAACAAAATATCAAACGGAGTCCAAACGGAATGAAACCTTCGGAAATGTGATTTTCTCACTGAACGTGACCCAGGAGACTTGGACCCTACGCCAAGGCTTCAGAGAGGAGGTCACGAGGGTGGGGCGCACCCCTAGGGCGCGCCCCCTGCCTCATGGCCCCCTCGATGCTCCACCGACGTACTCCTTCCTCCTATATATACCTATGTACCCCCAAACGATCAGAACAGGAGCCAAAAACCTAATTCCACTGCCGCAACTTTCTGTATCCACGAGATCCCATCTTGGAGCCTGTTCCGGAGCTCCGCCGGAGAGGGCCGTCATCACGGAGGGCTTCTACATCATCATAGCCTCTCCGATGAAGTGTGAGTAGTTTACCTCAGACCTTCGGGTCCATAGTTAGTAGCTACATGGCTTCTTCTCTCTTTTTGGATCTCAATACAAAGTTCCCCCCCTCTCTTGTGGAGATCTATTCGATGTAATCTTCTTTTTGCGGTGTGTTTGTTGAGATCGATGAATTGTGGGTTTATGATCAAGTCTATCTATGAATAATATTTGAATCTTCTCTGAATTCTTTTATGTATGATTGGTTATCTTTGCAAGCCTCTTCGAATTATCCGTTTGGTTTGGCCAACTAGATTGGTAGTTCTTGCCATGGGAGAAGTGCTTAGCTTTGGGTTCGATCTTGCGGTGTCCTTTCCCAGTGACAGAAGGGGCAGCAAGGCACGTATTGCATTGTTGCCATCGAGGATAACAAGATGGGGTTTATTTCATATTGCATGAATTTATCTCTCTACATCATGTCATCTTGCTTAAGGCGTTACTCTATTTTTAACTTAATACTCTAGATGCATGCTGGATAGCGGTCGATAAGTGGAGTAATAGTAGTAGATGCAGAATCGTTTCGGTCTACTTGTCACGGACGTGATGCCTATATACATGATCATGCGTAGATATTCTCATAACTATGCTCAATTCTGTCAATTGCTCAACAGTAATTTGTTCACCCACCGTAGAATACTTACGCTCTTGAGAGAAGCCACTAGTGAAACCTATGGCCCCCGGGTCTATTCTCATCATATCAATCTCCATCACTTGAATCTTGCTTTGCTTTTTTACTTTGCCTTTACTTTTTACTTTGCATCTTTATACCAAAAATACCAAAAATATTATATCTATCAGATCTCACTCTCGTAAGTGACCGTAAAGGGATTGACAACCCCTAATCGCGTTGGTTGCGAGTAGCTATCGTTTTGTGCAGGTACGAGGGACTTGAGCGTAGCCTCCTACTGGATTGATATCTTGGTTCTCAAAAACTGAGGGAAATACTTATGCTACTCTAATGCATCATCCCTTCCTCTTCGGAGAAAACCAACGCAAGCTCAAGAGGTAGCAAGCACTGCACTATTATGAGTGCGGTGGTCCAGAAGGTTGAGTCCGCCAAGAGCGGACTGACTGAAGCCTCTGCCGGCCTTCTAACAGGCTTTGAGGTAAGTTTTTGAAATATAGGAAAAATATTACCGCATAGACAGTAGCCCCTGATGCTCTGTTCGGTGTTCAAAAAGAAAAGCCGAACAGAGGATCAAACAATATAGCAGGAGTCTAATATAAGTATGTCTATATGCGTATGCAGGCTTCGCTGTTGGCCTCTGCCGCACTGACTGCGGAGGTCGCCGCGCTGAAGGAGGACCTTAAAGGGTCCAAGGACGAGCTCGACCTTGCCAAGAGGCAGCTCGAGGAGAACAAAGGTAAGTAGTACCTAGTCTATGAATATGTATAAAAAGAATACGATTGCAAAATGACAGGATCATCATAAATTTGCCAGGGGCCACGACCGAGGTGGCGACCCTTAAGCAAGCGCTATCCGAGGCCGAAAACAAAGCGGCCCAGGAGCGCATCGAGCGGGAGAGGCATGAGGCTCGGGTGGGCGAGGTGCAGCAAGAGCTCCATGCTCTCGTGACAAAGCACGAGGCGTTGGAGCTTGACTTGAAGACGCGAGAGTCCGAGCTTGCCGCGGCCCTTGAGAGCGCAAAGAGTGCCAAGGCTGAAGCCCAAAAGGCCCTCCAGGAGATTGATGCGATGAAGAAGATAGCAGCGGGTAAGGCATTCTATATGCAAAGCAAGCATGTGAAAGTGAATTACTTGTTACTTACCCGAATCCGGAGCTCTCCAGGAGCATTCGCAAATTTGCCCCGCAGCGTGTCGGATGCCGCACAGTTTTACCAGGCCGAGGAGGGAAGCTCAATGAAGAAGCTTTTCTGGTCTCAGTATACTGGGACCGAACACCCGATGTCTCTGAGCGACCAACTGAAGCAACTGATCGAGCTGCACAAGGCGGCCGAACAGGCCATGAAGGGCTTTATAGTCTGGATGTGGCCTGGTGATGCCCTTCCCAACAGCTACTTCAGCCTGGTGAGTGATGACCCACAAGTATAGGGGATCTATCGTAGTCCTTTCGATAAGTAAGAGTGTCAAACCCAACGAGGAGCAGAAGGAAATGATAAGCGGTTTTCAGCATGGTATTCTCTGCAAGTACTGAAATAAGTGGTAACAGATAGTTTTGTGATAGGATAAATTGTAACGAGCAACAAGTAACAAAAGTAAATAAAGTGCAGCAAGGTGGCCCAATCCTTTTGTAGCAAAGGACAATCCGGAACAAACTCTTATAATAGGAAAAGCGCTCCCGAGGACACATGGGAATATCGTCAAGCTAGTTTTCATCACATTCATATGATTCGCATTCGATACTTTGATAATTTGATATGTGGGTGGACCGGTGCTTGGGTACTGTTCTAATTGAACAAGCATCCCACTTATGATTAACCTCTACTGCAAGCATCCGCAACTACAACAAAAGTATTAAGGTAAACCTAACCATAGCATGAAACATATGGATCCAAATCAGCCCCTTACGAAGCAACACATAAACTAGGGTTTAAGCTTCTGTCACTCTAGCAACCCATCATCTACTTATTACTTCCCAATGCCTTCCTCTAGGCCCAAATAATGGTGAAGTGTTATGTAGTCGACGTTCACCTAACACCACTAGAGGCTAGACAACATACATCTTATCAAAATATCAAACGAATACCAAATTCACATGACTACTCATAGCAAGACTTCTCCCTTGTCCTCAGGAACGAACGTAATTACTCACAAAGCATATTCATGTTCATAATCAGAGGGGTAATAATATGCATATAGGATCTGAACATATGATCTTCCACCAATTAAATCAACTAGCATCAACTACAAGGAGTAATCAACACTACTAGCAACCTACTAGCACCAATCCCGGACTTTGAGACAAGAATTGGATACAAGAGATGAACTAGGGTTTGGAGATGAGATGGTGCTGGTGAAGATGTTGATGAAGATTGCCCTCTCCCGATGAGAGGAGCGTTGGTGATGACGATGGTGATGATTTCCCCCTCCCAGAGGGAAGTTTCCCCGGCAGAACAGCTCAGCCGGAGCTCTAGATTGGATCCACCAAGGTTCCGCCTTGTGGCGGCGGAGTCTCGTCCCGAAAAGTTCCTTATTATTTTTTTCTCATCTAAAGACCTCATATAGGAGAAGATGGGCGTCGGAGAGCCACCAGGGGGCCCACGAGATAGGAGGGCGCGCCCTAGGGGGGGGGCATGCCCCCCACCATCGTGAGCAGGGTGTGGGCCCCCTGGCCTTCATCTTTTGCGTGGATTTTTCTTTATTTCTTTTAAGATGTTTCGTGGAGTTTCAGGACTTTTGGAGTTGCGCAGAATAGGTCTCTAATATTTGCTCCTTCTCCATACCAGAATTCCAGCTGCCGGCATTCTCCCTCCTTATGTAAACCTTGTAAAATAAGAGAGAATGGCCATAAGTATTGTGACATAAAGTGAAATAATAGTCCATAACTCAATAAATATTGATATAAAAGCATGATGCAAAATGGAAGTATCAACTCCCCCAAGCTTAGACCTCGCTTGTCCTCAAGCGAAAAGCCGATAACAATAAATATGTCCTCATGTTTAGAGGTAGAGGCGTCGATAAAAATAAAATACGGACATGCAGGCATCATGATTATTCTCATAACAGCAACATATATAGATTTTGTCATATGATTACTTATGTTCAAGTGATGATATATTCACAATGCAAAAGTATAAATCATAAACCTTATTGGGCTCAGACAAACTATAATCTCAGTCATTGAAGCAATTGCAATTTATCATAACATCGGAAAGGGTCTATGTCAGAGCTAAAAAGCAAGTCCACATACTCAACTATCATTTAGTCCTCCATAATTGCTAACACTCACGCGATACTTGTGGTTACGGAGTTTTAATTGGACACAGAGAAAGATAGGGGCTTATAGTTTTGCCCCGCAACCTTTTACCTCAAGGGTAATGTCAACAATAATGGTTCATGCTCCCCTACATCCAATTAGATATATATATATATATATATATATATATATATATATATATATATATCATGTTCTTTCCAACATTTTGAGCTTGCCAAAGGATAAAATGAAAAAGAAAAGGTGAAGATCACCATGACTCTTGCATAAGGTAGAAGATAATAATAAAGGATAGGCCCTTCGTAGAGAGAAGCAGAGGTTGCCATGCGCTTTTATGGTTGGATATATAAAATCTCAATGCTAAAGAACGTCACTTTATATTGCCCCTTGTGATATGAACCTTTATTATGCAGTCCGTCGCTTTTATTACTTCCACATCACAAGATCGTATAAAGCTTATTTCTCCCACACCAATCAATCATACATATTTAGAGCAATTTTTATTGCTTTGCACCGATGACAACTTACTTGAAGGATCTTACTCAATCCATAGGTAGATATGGTGGACTCTCATGGCAAAACTGGTTTAAGGGTATTTGGAAGCACAAGTAGTATTTCTACTTGGTGTTGAGAATTTGGCTAGCATGAGGGGGAAAGGCAAGCTCAACAAGTTAGAGGATCCATGACAACATACTTTATCTCAGATATAAGAAATACATAACTCATTACGTTGTCTTCCTTGTCCAACATCAACTCTTTAGCATGCCATATTTTAATGAGTGCTCCCAATCATAAAATATGTCAATGATAATATATCTATATGTGAAAACCTCTCTTTCCTTATTACTTCCTATTAATTGCAACAATGACCAAAGCTATGTCTGCCAACTCCCAACAACTTTTAATCATCATACTCTTTCTATGTGAAGTCATTATTCTCAATAAGATCAATATGAACTTTTTGTTTCTTTTTATTCCTTTTCTCTTTTCTTTTATTCACCCAAGATCATGGCAAAATAATCAAGCCCTTGACTCAACACTAATCTTTATTATATATAGCTCATGGACTCGATTACATAGAGAGATCATAAAGCAAAACTCAGAACTAGATCATGCCATAAACTTTATTCTACTAGATCAAGATACTACTAATAGGATCAAACTAAGAAAAACGGTAAAGATAGGAGTTGTGATTGTGATACGATACCGGGGCACCTCCCCCAAGCTTGGCAGTTGCCAAGGGGAGTCCCCATACCCATGTGATTATATCTCCTTGGTTGGTGAAGAAGGTGGAGGTGTTGTTGATGATGCGGGCCTGTCATCCATCTTCCAAGGCATAGGTTCACCATCATAGAAGGATGATCGAGTCTCCGGAATCCTCGAATCTGTAGCCAAACTCATTCTTTTGAATCTATATTCATACTCACAGTTTTGGTTTTGCAGGTCATAGATTTGGGCTTGGAGGTGCTCGATCTTCTCATATAGCTTGAAGATGGCCTCCTCGGTGTTCTTGGCATCCGGCTTGTAGTTGTTAGTGAACTCCGCGAGCATCGTGTGGCTAGGTGGCTAGCGTTGATTCCACGCTCCACCATCCCCTGGCACTTGAAAACTTGTTGCTCCATTGCTTCGAGCCTCGTCTCCACGCTTCCGGTTCCCTTTGGTCCCTCAACATCGCGGATGTGCAACAACCCATCACGCATCTCAATGGCTTGAGGGTGTCGCAGCACCTCCGCGAGGTAAGGGTTGATGACCTTCTCGAAGAACTTGTCCTTGGAAGCACTTGGGGATGTCATGATAATCTAGATCTGTCAGAAAAACAACTCGAAACAAAGACAGGAGATTTTTGCGTGATACGGGAGTCAAAACCATCAGGAGATTATATAATGAATTTTTACCGACCAAAATACATAACGTGCAAGAAAACGGAGTCCGGAAGGCACACGAGGTGCTCACGAGGTAGGGGGGCGCGCCCAGGCGGGTAGGGCGGGCCCACCACCCTCATGTCCTTCCCGGACTGCTACATATTTTTCTATTTTTCTAAATATTCCAAAACGGAGAAATATTGCCTTAGAAAATTGTTTTGGAGTCGGTTTACTTATCGTACCACATACCTATTCCTTTTCGGAGTCTGAAACGGTCTGGAAGGTGTCCCTTATGTATTCCTCTGGGGTTATTGTTTCAATAATATTGGTTTCAACATTTATGGGATTACCTGAGATATAATGTTTGATTCTTTGACCGTTTACCACCTTCGGATTTGTGCCCTCGAAGTTGTTGATATTTATGGCACCGGAACGATAGACCTCTTCGATAACATAGGGGCCTTCCCATTTAGAGAGAAGTTTTCCTGCAAAAAATCTTAAACGAGAGTTGTATAGCAATACATAATCACCTACATTAAACTCACACTTTTGTATCCTTTTGTCATGCCATCTTTTAACTTTTTCTTTAAACAACTTGGCATTTTCATAAGCTTGGGTTCTCCATTCATCAAGTGAGCTAATATCAAATAACCTCTTCTCACCGGCAAGTTTAAAATCATAGTTAAGCTCTTTAATAGCCCAATACGCCTTATGTTGTAGTTCGAGAGGTAAGTGGCATGCTTTTCCATAAACCATTTTATACGGAGACATACCCATAGGAATTTTATATGTAGTTCTATAAGCCCATAATGCATCATCGAGTTTCTTGGACCAATTCTTTCTAGACCTATTAAGAGTCTTTTGAAAAATTAATTTGAGCTCTCTATTGCTCAACTCTACTTGACCACTAGACTGAGGGTGATAAGGACATGCAATTCTATGATTAACATCATATTTAGCAAGCATTTTACGGAAAGCACCATGAATAAAGTGTGAACCACCATCAGTCATTAAATATCTAGGGACTCCAAACCTCGGGAAAATAACTTCCTTAAGCATTTTAATAGAAGTGTTATGATCAGCACTACTAGTTGGAATAGCTTCTACCCACTTGTAATGTAATCAACAACAACTAGAATATGTGTGTATCCATTAGAGGCACACTACTAGGAAAAGGGCTACTAATGGCGCACCAGTTTTGCCTACTAATGGCGCATCACTGGTGCGCCATTAGTATCAGGCCACTAGTATTTTTTACTAATGGCGCACCACTGGTGCACCACTAGTATCTGGTATACTAATGGCGCACCACTGGTGCGCCATTAGTATAGGCCACGGTGTGCCATTAGTATAGGCCACTGGTGCGCCATTAGTATAGGCTACGGTGCGCCATTAGTATTTTTGAATTTTGAAGGCGGGAAAATAGTAGTGGCGCACTGTCTAACCCCCACCGTGCGCCATTGCTATTTTTGAATTTTGAATTTGGATCTGGATCGTGATTTTTTTTGCCCATTTTTTGCTCGTTTTTTGGCACGATATTATTTCAAATTTTGTTCCTGTTTTTGGACCTTGTACGTTCTTTTGCCGTGTTCTTTTGCCAGAGAGGAGTTCGTCAAAGAGGAGGAGGAGGAGGTCACCGGAGAGGCGCTCGCCTACATCGCCGAAGAGGAGGAGGAGGTCGCCGGAGAGGAGTTCACCGAAGCATCGGAGAGGAGGAAGGAGAAACCATGAGGGAATGGGAGGAGAGGAGGGAGGAGGAGCTCACCGGAGA
>LT934119.1:3972216-4166673 GCA_900231445.1 Triticum turgidum subsp. durum
GAGGAGGTCACCGGAGAGGAGGAGGAGGTCGCCGGAGAGGAGGAGGAGGAGGTCGCCGGAGAGGAGGAGGGTAGTATGGTGGAGGAGAGGAGGAGATGGAGTGTAGGAGAGGTGGAGTGGAGGAGAAGAATGAAGAGGTAAGGAGGAGAGGACCACGCCCAGCCATATATACGGCATAGTAATGGCGCACCGTGGGCAGGTGCGCCATTACTAACTTTTTTTTTTGATTTATTTTGAATTTTGAAGGCGAGAAGATACTAATGGCGCACCATGGGCAGGTGCGCCATTAGTAACATTTTTATTATTTTTTGACTTATTTTGAATTTTGAAGGCGGGAAGATACTAATGGTGCAATATGGGCAGGTGCGCCATTAGTAACTTTTATTTTTATTTTTTTGACTTATTTTGAATTTTGAAGGCAGGAAGATACTAATGGCGCACCATGGGCAGGTGCGCCATTAGTAAGTTTGAATTTTTTTGAATTTTTTTGCCTCTCCAGATCTTAAAAGCCCCGTATCTTTTTTTCTGTTAGGTTTTTGAGGATTTTGAAAATGTTTAACGGGGTTCAATTCGGATGTAACTTTTCGAGTAGACGATTTTTCATATAAAAAACTTTTCCATCCGAGTTCGTACGCAAAAGTTATGCCCATTTTTACAAATTCTCGAGAGATTTTGAAAAAAAGTCGAAAATTCATGTTTGTAAATTTTGCTAACAACTAGACCACATATCACATGGGAATCTTATTTTCTTTTATTTTTTGACATTTCTATCATTTTATTTTATTTTTTTAAAACTAAAAGGCGGTCCACCGGAGAGGGGGGGGGGTGCATTCGGGCGAATGTTTGGGCCAAGTTACTAATGGCGCACCGTGGCATGGTGCGCCATTACTAGTTGAACTAGTAATGGCGCACCACTGCCATGGTGCGCCATTAGTAGTTTTGAAAAAATTAAAAAAAATACTAATGGCGCATCGTGGATGTGGTGTGCCATTACTAGTTCAACTAGTAATGGCGCACCACTCCCACAGTGCGCCATTAGTAGTTTTGAAAAAATTAATTTTTTTTACTAATGGCGCACCGTGGATGTGGTGCGCCATTAGTATTTGCACACTAATGGCACACCAACACATGATGCGCCATTAGTATATAGTAATGGCGCACCACATGTCTGGTGCGCCATTAGTGTCAATTCCATCTATAGCCCTTTTCCTAGTAGTGGCAGGAAAAGGTCCCATATAATCGAAGCCCCAAACATCAAACGGTTCAATAACAAGAGAATAATTCATAGGAATTTCTTCATGTCTACTAATATTACCAATTCTTTGACATTCATCACAAGATAAGACAAACTTACGGGCATCCTTAAAGAGAGTAGGCCAATAAAAACCAGATTGCAATACCTTATGTGTAGTTCTATCTCCAGCATGGTGTCCTCCATAAGACTCGGAGTGACACTTGCGTAGGATCTGTTCCTGTTCATGCTCAGGTACACAATGTCTAATAACACCATCTACTCCTTCTTTATAAAGATGTGGGTCATCCCAAAAGTAATGTCTCAAATCATAGAAGAACTTTTTCTTTTGTTGGTACGTGAAGCTAGGTGGTATAAACTTAGCAACAATATAATTAGCATAATCAGCATACCATGGAGTACTACGAGAAGTACTTATAACATTTAATTTTTCATCAGGAAAGTTATCATTAATAGGTAGTGGGTCATCAAGAATATTTTCTAACCTAGACAGGTTGTCTGCAACGGGGTTCTCAGCTCCCTTTCTATCAATAATATGCAAATCAAATTCTTGTAGCAAGAGAACCCATCTAATAAGTCCAGGTTTAGCATCTTTCTTTTCCATAAGATATTTAATAGCAGCATGATCTGTTTGAATAGTTACTTTAGAATCAACAATATAAGATCTGAACTTATCATAAGCAAATACAACTGCTAAAAGCTCTTTTTCAGTAGTAGCATAATTTCTTTGAGCATTGTCTAGAGTCTTACTAGCATAATGAATAACATTTAATTTCTTGTCAACTCTTTGCCCTAGAACAGCACCTACAGCATAATCATTAGCATCACACATAATTTCAAAGGGTAAATTCCAATCAGGTGGCTGAACAAGACTAATGCTTTCTTAAGTATTTCAAATGCTTCTACACAATCATCATCAAAGACAAATGGTATATCTTTTTGCAATAAATTAGTCAGAGGCCGAGAAATTTTTGAGAAGTCCTTAATGAACCTCCTGTAAAATCTGGCGTGACCAAGGAAACTTCTTATACCTTTGATGTCCTTGGGACATGGCATCTTTTCAATAGCGTCAACCTTGGCTTTATCAACTTCAATACCTCTTTCTGAAACTTTGTGCCCCAAGACAATACCTTCATTAACCATAAAGTGGCACTTTTCCCAATTCAAGACAAGATTAGTTTCTTCACATCTCTGCAAAACTCGATCAAGATTGCTCAAGCAATCATCAAAAGAGGAACCATAGACGGAAAAGTCGTCCATGAAAACCTCACAAATCTTTTCACAAAAGTCAGAGAATATAGCCATCATGCATCTTTGAAAGGTAGCAGGTGCATTACATAAACCAAAAGGCATACGTCTATAAGCAAAAGTACCAAAAGGGCATGTAAAAGTAGTCTTTGATTGATCTCTAGGCGACACAGGTATTTGAGAGAAACCAGAATAACCATCTAGAAAGCAATAGTGTGTATGTTTGCATAATCTTTCTAGCATTTGATCAATAAAAGGTAAGGAGTAATGATCTTTCTTAGTAGCTTTATTTAATTTGCGGAAATCAATTACCATCCTATAACATGTGATAATTCTTTGTGGAATCAATTCATCTTTATCATTAGGGACAACAGTAATACCTCCCTTCTTAGGGACACAATGGACAGGACTTACCCACTCACTATCAGCAACAGGATAAATTATACCCGCCTCCAAAAGCTTTAGTATTTATTTTCTTACCACTTCTTTCATTTTAGGATTCATACGTCATTGAGGATCACGAACTGGTTTGGCATCTGCTTCCAAATTTATTTTATGTTGACATAGAGTGGGACTAATGCCCTTAAGATCATCAAGAGTATATCCAATAGCAGCACGGTGCTTCTTCAGAGTTTTCAATAATCTTTCTTCTTCATGCTCTGAAAGGTTAGCACTAATAATAACATGATATATCTTCTTTTCATCAATATAAGCATATTTAAGATCATCAGGCAAAGGTTTGAGCTCAAACACGGGATCACCCTTGGGTGGAGGAGGATCCCCTAAGATTTCAACAGGCAAGTTGTGATGCAGAATAGGTTCCTGTTTAAAGAATACTTCATCTATTTCCCTTCTTTCATTCATGAACATATCATTTTCATGGTCTAGCAAATAGTGTTCTAAAGGATCACTAGGAGGTATTGCAATAGAAGCAAGACCAATAATTTCATCCTTACTAGGTAATTCTTCCTCAGGATGTTGTTTACTAAATTTAAAGAAATTAAACTCATGAACCATATCATCCAAACCAACAGTAACAACATTCTTAGTGCAATCTATGGTAGCATTGACAGTATTTAAGAAGGGTCTACCAAATATAATGGGACAAAAGCTATCTTGCGGAGAAGTAAGAACAAGAAAATCAGCAGGATATTTAGTTTTCCCACACAAGACTTCAACATCTCTAACAATTCCAATTGGTGAAATAGTATCTCTATTGGCAAGTTTAATTGTGCCATCAATATCTTCTAACTCAACAGGTGCAATTTCATTCTTAATTTCTTTGTATAAGTCATGAGGTATAACACCAGCACTATCACCCATATCACATAAGCCATGATAACAATGATCTCCTATTTTAACAAAAATAACATGCACGCCTACCACAGGTCTATGTTTATCTTTAGCACAAGGTTTAGCAATTCTAGCAGTTTCACCTTGAACTAAATAACATGCCCATCAATGTTATCAGACAAGAGATCTTTAACAATAGCAATATTAGGTTCTACTTTAACTTGTTCAGGAGGTGTATAAGTTCTAATATTGCTTTTACGAACAACAGTTGAAGCTTTAGCATGATCCTTTATTCTAACAAGGAAAGGTGGTTTCTCAATATAAGAAGTAGGAACAATAGGATCATTATAAGTGACAGTCTTTTCTTCAACTTTAATAGGTGCAGCTACTTTTACTTTTATGGGAGGATGATATTTAAACCACTTCTCCTTAGGGAGATCAACATAAGTAGCAAAAGATTCATAGAAAGAGGCTACTATCTCAGAGTCAAGTCCATATTTAGTGCTAAACTTACGGAAAATATCGGTGTTCATAAAAGATTTAACACAATCAAACTTAGGTGTCTTACCTGACTCCTTACCTTCGTCGAGGTCCCAATCTTCAGAGTTGCGTTTAATTATATCCAATAAATTCCATCTGAATTCAATAGTCTTCATCATAAAAGAGCCAGCACAAGAAGTATCGAGCATGGTGCGATTGTTTTCAGAAAGCCGAGCATAAAAACTTTGCATAATTATTTCTCTCGAGAGCTCATGATTGGGGCATGAATATAACATTGATTTAAGCCTCCCCCAAGCTTGACCGATGATTTCTCCTTCGCGAGGCCAGAAATTATATATATAATTGCGATCACAATGAACAAGATGCATAGGGTAATACTTTTGATGAAATTCGAGCTTCAATCTTTTATAGTCCCATAATCTCATATCATCACATAGCCTATACCATATCAATGCATCTCCCTTCAAAGATAACGGGAAGACCTTCTTCTTAGCAACATCATCGGGTATACCTGCAAGCTTAAATAATCCACAAACTTCATCCACATATATTAAGTGCTCATCAGGATGCTTTGTTCCATCTCCTGTAAAAGGATTAGCTAGCAGTTTTTCTATCATACCCGAAGGATACTCATAAGGAATTTCATTTTCAATAGGTTCAGTAGGTTGAGGAGCAACTCTTTGCTCTACTAGTCGGGGTGAAGATACCCCGAACAAGCCCCTCAGAGAATTACTTTCCATAGTAACAAGTGACAGTAAATTTCAGCACACTATATAAATTTTTCCTTACCAAATTCCACCTACCAAAGGCGCTACACTCCCCAGCAACGGCGCTAGAAAAGAGTCTTGATGACCCACAAGTATAGGGGATCTATCGTAGTCCTTTCGATAAGTAAGAGTGTCGAACCCAACGAGGAGCAGAAGGAAATGATAAGCGGTTTTCAGCAAGGTATTCTCTGCAAGTACTGAAATAAGTGGTAACAGATAGTTTTGTGATAGGATAAATGGTAACGAGCAACAAGTAAGAAAAGTAAATAAAGTGCAGCAAGGTGGCCCAATACTTTTGTAGCAAAGGACAAGACGGAACAAACTCTTATAATAGGAAAAGCACTCCCGAGGACACATGGGAATATCGTCAAGCTAGTTTTCATCACGTTCATATGATTCACGTTCGATACTTTGATAATTTGATATGTGGGTGAACCGGTGCTTGGGTGCTGTTCTTACTTGAACAAGCATCCCACTTATGATTAACATCTATTGCAAGCATCCTCAACTACAACAAAAGTATTAAGGTAAACCTAACCATAGCATGAAACATACGGATCCATATCAGCCCCTTATGAAGCAACACATAAACTAGGGTTTAAGCTTCTATCACTCTAGCAACCCGTCATCTACTTATTACTTCCCAATGCCTTCCTCTAGGCCCAAATAATGGTGAAGTGTTATGTAGTCGACGTTCACATAACACCACTAGAGGCTAGACAACATACATCTTATCAAAATATCAAACGAATACCAAATTCACATGACTACTCATAGCAAGACTTCTCGCTTGTCCTCAGGAACGAACGTAATTACTCACAAAGCATATTCATGTTCATAATCAGAGGGGTAATAATATGCATATAGGATCTGAACATATGATCTTCCACCAATTAAACCAACTAGCATCAACTACAAGGAATAATCAACACTATTAGCAACCTACTAGCACCAATCCCGGACTTTGAGACAAGAATTGGATACAAGAGTTGAACTAGGGTTTGGAGATGAGATGGTGCTGGTGAAGATGTTGATGAAGGATTGCGCTCTCCCGATGAGAGGAGCGTTGGTGATGACAATGGTGGTTATTTCCCCCTCCCGGAGGGAAGTTTCCCCGGCAGAACAACTCTGCTAGAGCTCTAGATTGGATCCGCTAAGGTTCCGCCTCGTGGCGGCGGAGTCTCATCCTGAAAAGTTCCTTATTATTTTTTCTCATCGAAAGACCTCATATAGGAGAAGATGGGCGTCGGAGAGCCACCAGGGGGCCCACGAGGTAGGGGGCGTGCCCTAGGGGGGCTCACCCTTGTGAGCAGGGTGTGGGCCCCCTGGCCTTCATCTTTTGCGTGGATTTTTCTTTATTTCTTAAGACGTTCCGTGGAGTTTCTGGACTTTTGGAGTTGCGCAGAATAGGTCTCTAATATTTGCTCCTTTTCCAGACCAAAATTCCAGCTGCCGGCATTCTCCCTCCTTATGTAAACCTTGTAAAATAAGAGAGAATAGCCCTAAGTATTGTGATATAAAGTGAAATAACAGTCCATAACTCAATAAATATCGATATAAAAGCATGATGCAGAATGGACGTATCAGTGAGGCGGCTTGTGGATGCCTGCCCACGACTTGAAGTCATCAAGCAGTCCATCTGCATCGAAGGTGCACGCCGGGATTTTGCCCGTGTGAAGGTGCAATGGGCCAAGATGGACGCCGTGAAGCTGGTGAAGGAAGGGCCGCCGCGGGGCAAGGAGCATCGCCACCCCGATATGTACTATGAGGGTGTCCTGAAGGGTGCTCGTCTCGTAGCGGACGAGTGTACGAAAGATATAATATTCGAGTAAACTTGCTCGTGTAATCCTGTATTTATGAAAACTTGTTCATATGCGCTATGGAATGCTTGTTTGAATTTAAAATATTACCTTATGTTCAGCTGTTTATCAAATCTGAGAGATGGCTAGTCGTTGGCTTCTGCCCCCACGCCACGAGTGCTGGGGTGTTTGGAATAAACCTGAGCACTCTTGTTCCCATTGTTGGGTCCTTCGAGGGAGGTGCTCAGCACAACGAACAAGACAATCATACTAATGCGTTATCACTCTCACTTAGCCATAGAATTCTATAATTTTAAATTTCGGCGAAGCCCCTAGTATTCGGAAGGCCGAATTCAGGGCACGATACACGCCTTAAGCCGGACAGGGTCGACTCCTCGCTCTAAGCGGCATAAGTCTTTAGGGACTCGAAAACCTCTCGAACAGCGACCAGTCTCTCGCCTTATCATGACAACCAGTTTTAGCTTTCTCTACTGAGGTGCTTAGCCCAGCAGAACCGGGGCACAATCGCAGTAGTTCTCCCAGTGCTACCTTAGCCGATATAGCGGAACGTAAGGTACCAAAACATGGGAGCCGGGCAAACCCAACTATTGACCCAAGACATGATTCGGAGCTGATGCATATAATGCTATAAGTTCGGGGTGCCGCACTGTCGAAAGTGTTCGGACTTCTCACGCCATCTTATGGGGTATACTTAAGCCCCTAGCATATTGGCCGTACCAGAGTGTACGGGTGATGGATGTCATAAATGAACACACACACACACACAAATATATATATATATATATATATATATATATATATATATATATATATATACATAAACACTATTCTGATCACGGGATCAGAATAATAATCTGATCACAACCTGACCTGCCAAGCTAGTAGTACGTTGAACTTCCGTGTGAACTAGGTTGAACTTCCGCCAACATTGCCCAAATGGGGCTTGCGACATACCGTTGGAAAGCTATGGACACCAATATCATGACCCAACTTAAATTTTTGGCAAAATATAAGCGGTTTAAGAGCAGTTTTGAAAACCGTTTTTTTGTTCGCACAAAAAATGTGAATAGTATTTTCGATTGCATTTCTAAACCGTTTATCGAAATGAGGCATATAATATAGCATTGGAAAGTTGCTGCAAAACCTCTCCTTCCACATGTTGAAAGTTTTATCTAATTCCCTATGGTTAAAGAGTAATTTGAAAAAACATAAAATTTTGTAAACCGAACAGCTGAGTTCGTTTTTTCGATGTCATTTCTAAACGGCTAATCCAATGGAGGTATATGATACGGCATTGGAAAGCTTATGAAAATGCGCTACTTTTTCATCTTGAAAGTTTTTTTCTAATTTTGAATGGTTTAAGAGTAATTTAGAAAATGGTCCAAGTCCTACTGAGTTCGTATTTTCGAGCTAATTTTTTAACTGTTTGTCCGAATGCAGCAAATGATATGGCGTTGGAAAGCTTGAACAAATGCGAAACTTTTTGGTATGTATTGTTTCTCCCAATTCTTTACGGTTTTAAGTCAGTTTCGAAAATGGCAAAAATCGTATTTTTGCCGTAATTTCTACAAACTTTATCGGAATGGGGCAAATAATATACCGCTGAAAAGCTACGGAAAATGAAAAACTTTTTCATGTTGATGGTTTCTCGGATTCCTAGCTGTTTTCAAGTAATTTCGAAAATGGCGGGATCATGCGTTCTGCCTTTATCGCGAAACAGATTCTTCGAAAATGCACCACGTGAAGAACCTGAACTTCTCGGCGCGTGTACCTGAACTTCACTCTGTTTTTCACGTGATTTTTTTGCTCGTAGGTTTCCATCCACTGCTTGTAACTCTCCATCCACTCACCGGAATTGAGCAAGTGATATACCAGTGGAAAGCTGTTGTAAGCACATAACTTTCCCGTGTTGATCGTTTTTTATACTCGCAATGGTTTTAAAGTTTTTCATCTGAAATTCATTCAGCGTAGTAGTTGAACTTCATGCTGTTTTCACGTTGAACTTCTGTGACGTATTTTCGTTTGTAATTTTTTCATCCATTCGTTAGTGTTACACAAATGATACTCCTTTTGTACAAACCCCTCTCACAATATTTTTTTTAACTTTCTTTGACCGAGGAGTTGCACTTATAACAACAAAACTTTTAGTCCTTGCTTTTTTATTCTTTTTTAATACAAAATGCACACCGTGTAGTACGTGAACTTCTGACAGATATCAATTGAACTTCTCTCGGTTATGTGAAAATATCTGAGTTTTTTATAAATTTTTATCTGAATTTATTAATACTTTTATATAAAATTTTGAAGCGCTCTATTTTTAAAAGTTGAACTTTTTATTTTTTATTTTTGAACTTCTTGTTTCCAATCTTTAATAACGAGGAAAATCTGAGTTTTCTATAATCATTGAACTTCTTCATCTTTTTAATATGGACTTCCTGATTTTATTTCTTTAATCTTTTTATGAAATTTTGAATCACTCTATTTTTAAAAGTTGAACTTCTTGTTGTTTTATTTTTGAACTTCTTTTTTTCATTCTTTAATAACGAGAAAAAACTAAGTTTTCTATAATCATCACACTTCCCGCTGTTTGCACTTGAACTTCTACCATGTTTTTTTGTTCGTAATTTCTCACCCGTTCATCAGAGTTGCACAAATGATATACCGTGCCGATACCTCTCACATAAGAAGTTTTGAACTTTCCCGTGCCGAGCACCTGAACTTCTAGCAACAAATTTTTTTATACTTTAACCTTTTATTCTATTTTTCTCATATGAAAACACACACCATGCAGTACGTGAATTTCTGATAGTTATGAATTTAAACTTCTCTCTGTTCCATTTTAGTAATGAAAAAATCTAAGCTTTTTATAGACATCGAACCGCTCTAACTTTTTTATTTGAACTTCTTTATGTTTTTTATAAATGTGAAAATTGGAGTTTTTTTTGGAAACATCAAGCTTCTTCGTTATTTCGAATAGAACTAATTAGTTTTATTCTTTAGTAATCGGAAAAAACTTAGTTTTCAGATAAATATCAAACTGCTCTAATTTTTAAAATTGAACTTCTTTGTTTTATTCTTCGGTAACGAGAAAAAACTGAGTTTTTTTTATAATCTTTGGACTTCTCTGTTATTCTCATTAGAACTTCTTAGTTTTATTCTTAGGAAAAATATGTTTTTTAAATAAGCATCTAACAATTTTTTAAAATTAAACTTTGTACTTTTTTTTGTATAGATCAAACTACTATCTTATTTTTAAGTTGAAACTTCTAGGTTTTAGTCTTAGATAACTAGGAAAATATAAGTTTTTTATAAATATCAAACTTCTCTATATTATGTAAATTGGACTTTTGGTTTTTTTACTAACATAAAAATGCTAGTTTTGTAATAAATATTGAACTGGTCCATTTATCTAAATTTTAACTCCTAGCTATTTTAGAAATGGTGAAAATCCATTTTTATAAATTTCAAACTGCTCTATTTTTAAAATTTGGACGTCTTGTTTTTTTGTTTTGAGCTTCTTATTTCTATTATTTAATAATAAAGAAAAATGGAATTTCGTATAACCATCCAACTGCTCCTTTTAAAAAAATTGGACTTCATGTTTTTATTTGTTTTAGTAACGAAAAAATCATAGTTTTTTCATAAACATCAAGCCGCTCTGTTTTATAAATTTGAACTTTGGGGTTTTTTAAAAATGGAGAAATTTTCTTTTTTATAAAATTGTTTTGAGATGCTTTGTTCTTTTAATCTGACCTTCTTTGGGTTTTGTAGCGAACATTTAACATTTTTGTCTTTTAAATTTGAACCTCTAGGCTTTTTCTAGAAACGAGAGTGAGCGGCCATAACAAAATAAGATGTACCTATGTACTACTGCCCGATGAATGATTTTTATTCTACGTGCATTTTCTAGGCAGGATGCGTTCTCCCCAAAAAACAATGTCTTTCGAACTTTCCCGGTGGAAGTCATTGAACTTCTAGATTAATAAAAAAGCATGCCCTTTATAGTGTGAGCCTCTGTTTTATTGAACTCCAATATATCTCTTTCTAGTTTCTACCAAAAATGTTTGCATGTTCATCCAAAAAGAAATAAGCTTCTACTCAAATTATATCTATTTTTTCTCCATGATGAATTAGAAGTGCTCAGCGTAGAAGCATTTACATCAGGAAGGGTTGTTAATAAAGACTAAAGAAGATCAACACATTGGACTGGAGTTGTACGAATTACTGCAATGAACTGTGGTGTGCAAAACATTTCAGTTCCTCGGTAGTTTTAGTACATAACTTTTCCACGTAGTAATATATGAACTTCTCCGAACATAATTTTCATTGAGCACTTTTGAACACAGATCATACCATGAAAGAGGTTGAAGATATTGAGCATGGATGCATCAACATGTGAGGTAATTTTTTGGAAGCTCCTTTTTAAGAGTGCAATGTCCAAAGAAGTCTCGCATCCATTGAACTTCATAACCTGGAGTTTTCAACTTGAAAAAATATTAACTCTCAAACATCAACAAAACAACCTCAAGAAGTAGATTTTTTTTCAAAATATCAGTTCTCATTCGGCATTTCAACAAGCATGTACACATCACATAATCAGAACATGTTCTTTGCATTAATTTACAATATGGTGACCATTAGTAGCTGAGATAGAGGTTCCTTTTTTAGGCGAGGCTCCTGAGAAGACCACTGTTGTTGCTTTTTCTTGTGAGTTGCCTTGCCAAAACTCTTTGCTGAACTTTCAAACCATTTTGTACTATGTCTATGGTGAAGGTCGATGAGAGGCACCGAGGAAGCTCAGTGAGAGGCGCCACAACAAGTAATGCTCCAGGGATGGCACTCTGAACTCCAGTCCTCCTCAAACTGCATCATCAACTGCTGTAGAATAGCACGAGTTGTTCCTCGTGGTGCTACCATAGAAGTGCATGTGCACAAATAAGTAATGGACACGAGCCACGCTGGCGGTTCTACTCCACTCGCAGCTGGGGAGAAGAATGCATCATTTCCAGCGAGAGTAAAATAGGTAGGTGAGAACTCATCTATATGCACATCTATACAAGAAGAGCATCAACTCCTCTATATAGTAAAACATTTTTTAAATATTCTTGTACCTGAACCTTTCCAACAGATTTACATGAACTTCTTGTGTTAGGCCCAGAGTTCGCAAATCAGTAAATTTTGATAAGCAATGTGTATGAATCAATGGATTTTGTACACACATAGCAACACAGAGTGAGGCCTGGGCGGTTGCCAGCCCAGCCCAAAAAAATATTGCCTTCTGTATGTTATCAGTGGCTGTTAACCCAAAGCCACCTACTGTCACTGCTTTGTTATGCCTCTCACCCTGCGCTCCAGCAGTCACAGCTCTCCTCCAAACTTGAATTTGCAGCCACTACTCTTCTATACTTCTACTGATTAATTTCCTCCAGAACTGTAGCTGCAGCCACTACTCTACTTCTCCCGATTTCATTCCTCAACCATCTTGTCCATGGCAACGCGAGGGGTGCATGGTACAGCAAGTGCATTGGAACGGTTGAGCAGCCACCACAATAGCATGGTCGGCTTGTGGCGGAGGCAGCATGGGTTGAGCAGAGGCAGCATGGCGGAGGAAGAAAGGCTCGCTTCAGGAGGCAGAAGCCAGCAACGCGATGAAGTTCAGATTAGTCGTGGGTGGAAAGTCAGCGCCAGCTCCAGGGTGGTGTATCCGGCGATGCGGCTAGAAGGCGGGCATCCAGAGGAACAGGTGAGGGAGCTCGGGCAGCGCGGCGGGGTGGATGGGTTGCAGCTGCGGGGCCCACGGCACAGGCGACTGGGGTGGTTGGTGGAGGTGCGGGTGCATCCTGTTTGACCTCATCGCCGGGGTGCTTGGTGTGGGTGGACCGCGGCGGCGGTGGTGCGCAGCCGATGGCGCAGGAAGGTGGGGGAGAGATGAGGAGAAACAGGAGGTTAGGGACGGCACACCGGATGTGGTGGGCCGCGGCGTCGCACGGAGATCCATGGCCTGACGGCGGCCCCGTGGGATCCGGTGACCGGTGGCGGCGGCGCTGAGGAATCCAGGGCGGCGACGGTTCGTGGGGATAGAGCGTGGATGGAGGCCTGTGGTGCGGGACAGGATCGTGGGCATGGGGCGGTGGGTGGGTTGCCTTTTTATCGGGCCGCACCGGTTTGGGAACACCTCACCGCCCCTATATAGTTCGGACGTGATCCAAATAGTTATTTTGATCTCAGGATCATAATAGTGTTGTTATATATATATATATATATATATATATATATATATATATATATATATATATATATATATATATATAAGAAGAATGCAATAATAGTCTTAATGTTGGAAATATGCCCTAGAGGCAATAATAAAAGCATTATTATTATATTTTCTTGTTCATGATAATTGTCTTTATTCATGCTATAATTGTGTTATCCGGAAATCGTAATACATGTATGAATAATAGACACCAACATGTCCCTGGTAAGCCTCTAGTTGACTAGCTCGTTGATCAACAGATAGTCATGGTTTCCTGACTATGGACATTGGATGTCATTGATAACGAGATCACATCATTAGGAGAATGATGTGATGGACAAGACCCAATCCTAAACATAGCACAAGATCGTATAGTTCGTTTGCTAGAGTTTTCCAATGTCAAGTATCCTTTCCTTAGACCATGAGATCGTGTAACTCCCGGATACCGTAGGAGTGCTTTGGGTGTACCAAACGTCACAACGTAACTGGGTGACTATAAAGGTATACTACGGGTATCTCCGAAAGTGTCTGTTGGGTTGACACGGATCAAGACTGGGATTTGTCACTCCGTATGACGGAGAGGTATCACTGGGCCCACTCGGTAATGCATCATCATTATGAGCTCAAAGTGACCAAGTGTCTGGTCACGGGATCATGCATTACGGTACGAGTAAAGTGACTTGCCGGTAATGAGATTGAACGAGGTATTGGGATACCGACGATCGAATGTCGGGCAAGTAGCATACCGATTGACAAAGGGAATTGTATACGGGGTTGCTTGAATCCTCAACATCGTGGTTCATTCGATGAGATCATCGAGGAGCATGTGGGAGCCAACATGGGTATCCAGATCCCGCTGTTGGTTATTGGCCGGAGAGTCGTCTCGGTCATGTCTATGTGTCTCTCGAACCCGTAGGGTCTACACACTTAAGGTTCGGTGACGCTAGGGTTGTAGGGATATGTATATGCAGTAACCCGAATGTTGTTCGGAGTCCCGGATGAGATCCCGGACGTCACGAGGATTTCCGGAATGGTTCGGAGGTAAAGAATTATATATAGGAAGTGCTATTTCGGTCGCCGGGACAAGTTTCGGGGTCACCGGTATTGTACCGGGACCACCGGAAGGGTCCCGGGGGTCCACTGGGTGGGGCCACCTGCCCCGGGGGGCCACATGGGCTGTAGGGGGTGCGCCTTGGCCCATATGGGCCAAGGGCACCAGCCCCAAGAGGCCCATGCGCCAAGAGATAAGGAAAGGAAGAGTCCCGAAGGGGGAATGCACCTCCTAGGTGCCTTGGGGAGGAGGGATTCCTCCCTTGGTCGCCGCCCCCCTAGGAGATTGCATCTCCTAGGGCTGGCGCCCCCCCTAGGCTCCCTATATATAGTGGGGGAAGGAGGGCCTCTCAACCACGCCTTTTGTGCCTCCCTCTCCCTCTCCAACACCTCCTCCTCCTCCATAGAGCTTGGCAAAGCCCTGCCGGAGTACTGCAGCTCCATCACCACCACGCCGTCGTGCTGCTGCTGGAGCCATCTTCCTCAACCTCTCCTTCCCCCTTGCTGGATCAAGAAGAAGGAGACGTCACGCTGACCGTACGTGTGTTGAACGCGGAGGTGCCGTCCGTTCGGCGCTAGGATCTTCGGTGATTTGGATCACGTCGAGTACGCCTTCCTCATCCCCGTTCTTTGAACGCTTCCGCGCGTGATCTACAAAGGTATGTAGATGCAATCCAATCACTCGTTGCTAGATGAACTCATAGATGGATCTTTGTGAAACCATAGGAATTTTTTTTGTTTTCTGCAACATTCCCCAACACTTAATGCTATGCATTTTTTATTCAAAAAGGTGCGTTAAAGCAGAATGATACAAGTAGTGCGATAAGCAAAAAGTATGGTTGTTTGACATGTCCCTTCCAAGGGCAAGCTAGGAATAATATTAAAACAAATATTTCACTCGTTATCGTAATCCACCTGGTAGTTCCATGGTGTGACGTAGCTTTCTGCCTCCTTGGTTGTTGCATCATGTGTTCGACAATCACGCTGCCGGACAGGTTTCCAGAGATTAAAGTCCTGAAAGGGAAAAATAACAAAGCGGGAAGCCCCTAGTGCAGTTTAAGCCGTGTACGTCTCCAATGTATCTATAATTTTTGATTGCTCCATGCTATATTATTTACTGTTCTGGACTATATTGGTCTTTCTTTTCTACTTTTATATTATTTTTGGGACTAACCTATTAACCGGAGGCCCGGCCCAAAATTGCTATTTTTTGCCTATTTCAGTGTTTCGGAGAAACAAAATATCAAACGGAGTCCAAACAGAATAAAACCTTCGGGAACGTGATTTTCTCACCGAACGTGATCCATGAGAGTTGGACCCTGCTCCAAGGAACAAAAGAGGCGGTCACGAGGGTGGGGGGCGCCCCCCTAGGGCGCGCCCCTGCCTCGTGGGCCCCTCGGTGCTCCACCGACGTACTCCTTCCTCCTATATATACACACGTACCCCCAAACGATCAGAACAGGAGCCAAAAACCTAATTCCACCGCCGCAACTTTCTGTATCCACGAGATCCCATCTTGGGGCCTGTTCTGGAGCTCCACCGGAAGAGGGCCGTCATCACGGAGGGCTTCTACATCGTCCTGGCCTCTCCGATGAAGTGTGAGTAGTTTACCTCAGACCTTCGGGTCCATAGTTAGTAGCTAGATGGCTTCTTCTCTCTCTTTGAATCTCAATACAAAGTTCTCCCCCTCTCTTGTGGAGATCTATTCGATGTAATCTTCTTTTTGCGGTGTGTTTGTTGAGATCTATGAATTGTGGGTTTATGATCAAGTCTATCTATGAATAATATTTGAATCTTCTTTGAATTCTTTTATGTATGATTGGTTATCTTTGCAAGTCTCTTCGAATTATCCGTTTGGTTTGGCCAACTAGATTGGTAGTTCTTGCCATGGGAGAAGTGCTTAGCTTTGGGTTCGATCTTGCGGTGTCCTTACCCAGTGACAGAAGGGGCAGCAAGGCACGTATTGTATCGTTGCCATCGAGGATAACAAGATGGGGTTTATTTCATATTGCATGAATTTATCTCTCTACATCATGTCATCTTGCTTAAGGCGTTACTCTGTTTTTAACTTAATACTCTAGATGCATGCTGGATAGCGGTCGATGAGTGGAGTAATAGTAGTAGATGCAGAATCGTTTCGGTCTACTTGTCACGGACGTGATGCCTATATACATGATCATGCCTAGATATTCTCATAACTATGCTCAGTTCTGTCAATTTCTCAATAGTAATTTGTTCACCCACCGTAGAATACTTATGCTCTTGAGAGAAGCCACTAGTGAAACCTATGGCCCCCGGGTCTATTCTCATCATATCAATCTCCATCACTTTAATCTTGCTTTACTTTTACTTTGCCTTTACTTTTTACTTTGCATCTTTATACCAAAAATACCAAAAATAATATATCTATCGGATCTCACTCTCGTAAGTGACCGTGAAGGGATGGACAACCCCTATTCACATTGGTTGCGAGTAGCTATCGTTTTGTGCAGGTACGAGGGACTTGAGCGTGGCCTCCTACTGGATTGATACCTTGGTTCTCAAAAACCGAGGGAAATACTTACCCTACTCTGCTGCATCATCCCTTCCTCTTCGGGGAAAACCAACGCAAGCTCAAGACGTAGCAAGAAGGATTTCTGGCGCTGTTGCCCGGGAGTCTACGCAAAAAGTCAACATACCAAGTACCCATCACAATCCCTATCTCTCGCATTACATTATTTGCCATTTGCATCTCGTTTTCCTCTCCCCCACTTCACCCTTGCTGTTTTATTCGCCCTCTCTCTCTATCATCCCTCTCTATTTGCGTCTTTTGCCCGTTTACTTTTGTTTGCTCGTGTGTTAGATTGCTTGTTTGTCGCGATGGCTCAAGATAATACTAAATTGTGTGACTTCACCAATACCAATAATAATTATTTCCTTAGCACTCCGATTGCTCCTCTTACCGATGCTGAATCTTGTGAAATTAGTACTGCTTTGTTGAATCTTGTTATGAAAGATCAATTCGCCGTCCTTCCTAGTGAAGATGCCGCTACTCATCTGAATAGCTTTGTTGATTTATGTGATATGCAAAAGAAAAAAGATGTCGATAATGATGTCGTTAAATTGAAGCTATTTCCTTTTTCGCTTAGAGATCGTGCTAAAGCTTGGTTTTCGTCTTTGCCTAAGGATAGTATTGATTCATGGAACAAGTGCAAAGATGCTTTTATCTCTAAGTATTTTCCTCCCGCTAAGATCATCTCTCTTAGAAACGATATTATGAACTTTAAACAACCTGATCATGAACATGTTGCACAAGCTTGGGAGAGAATGAAATTAATGATACGTAATTGCCCTACTCATGATTTGAATTTGTGGATGATCATACAGAAATTTTATGCCGGATTGAATTTTGCTTCTAGAAATCTTTTAGATTCGGCCGTGGGAGGCACTTTTATGGAAATCACTTTAGGAGATGCTACTAAACTCCTAGATAATATTATGGTTAATTATTCTCAATGGCATACTGAAAGATCTTCTAATAAAAAAGTGCATGCGATAGAAGAAATTAATGTTTTGAGTGGAAAGCTGGATGAACTTATGAAATTATTTGCTACTAAGAGTGTTTCTTCTGATCCTAATGATATGCCTTTTTCTACTTTGATTGAGAATAACAATGAATCTATGGATGTGAATTTTGTTAGTAGGAATAATTTTGGTAACAACGCTTATAGAGGGAATTTTAATCCTAGGCCATATCCTAGTAATCCTTCTAATAATTATGGGAATTCCTACAACAACTCTTATGGAAATTATAATAAGATGCCCTCTGAATTTGAGAATAGTGTTAAAGAATTTATGAATTCACAAAAAAAAATTAATGCTTTGCTTGAGGAGAAATTGCTTAAAGTTGATGATTTGGCTAGAAACGTTAATAGAATTTCTCTTGAGGCCGATTCTTTAAAGCTTAGATATATTCCTCCTAAACATGATATCAATGAGTCTCTCAAAGCCATGAGAATTTCCATTGATGAGTGCAAGGAAAGAACCGCTAGGATGCGTGCTTCCAAAGATGCCTTTATTAAAGCGTGCTCCTCCAATTCCTATGAAAATCAAGATGAAGATCTAAAAGTTATTGATGTGTCCCCTATTAAATCTTTGTTTTGCAATATGAATCTTGATGAAACTGAATATGATCTTCCTTTACCTAGAAGGCGTTCTAAAAATTCGGAGTATTTAGATCTTAATGATGAAATTGATGAAAGTGGGATTGAAAGAAATAAAAATCTAGATGTTGCTAAACCCACTATATTGGATTTCAAGGAACTTAATTATGAAAGTTGCTCTTTAATTGATTGTATTTCCTTGTTGCAATCCGTGCTAAATTCTGCACATGCTTATAATCAAAATAAAGCCTTTACCGAACATATTGTTGATGCCTTGATGCAATCTTATGAAAAACTTGAGTTGAAAGTTTCTATCCCTAGAAAACTCTATGATGAGTGGGAACCAACTATTAAAATTAAAATTAAAGATCATGAGTTTGATGCTTTGTGTGATTTGGGTGCTAGTGTCTCTACTATTCCCAAGACTTTGTGTGATTTACTAGATTTCCGTAATTTTGATGATTGCTCTCTAAACTTGCATCTTGCGGATTCAACTATTAATAAACCTATGGGAAGGATTAATTATGTTCTTATTTTTGCAAATAGGAATTATTTGATTTCATTGTTCTTGATATAGATTGCAATCCTTCTTGCCCTATTATTTTTGGTAGACCTTTCCTTAGAACGGTTGGTGCGATAATTGATATGAAGGAAGGGAATATTAGATTTCAATTTCCACTAAAAAAGGGCATGGAACACTTTCCAAGAAAGAAAATAAAATTACCATATGAAACTATCATGAGAGCCACTTATGGATTGCCTACCAAAGATGGCAATACCTAGATCTATCCTCGCTTTTATGCCTAGCTAGTTGGCAGGCAACCCAATTTTATTTTTATTCCTTGCTTTTTGCTCCTGCTTAGTAATAAATAAATTATTTAGCCTCTTTTTTGGTTGTGTTTTTTGTGTTTAATTAGTGTTTGTGCCAAGTAGAACCGTTGGGAAGACTTGGGGAAAGTCTTGTTGAACTTGCTGTAAAAAAAGAAACTTTAGCGCTCACGAGAACTGCTGTCATTTTTATTTGAAGAGTGATATTTAGTTAATTATTTTTGCAGATGATTAATAGATAAATTCCTCACGTCCAGCAATTTATTTTAGAATTTTTGGGGTTCCAGATCTGGCGCTAGCTACAGATTACTACAGACTGTTCTGTTTTTGACAGATTCTGTTTTTCGTGTGTTGTTTGCTTATTTTGATGAATCTATGGTTAGTAAAATAGTTTATAATCCATAGAGGAAGTTGGAATACAGTAGGTTTAACACCAATATAAATAAATAATGAGTTCATTATAGTACCTTGAAGTGGTCTTTTGTTTTCTTTCGCTAACGGAGCTCACGAGTTTTCTATTTTGAGTTTTGTGTTGTGAAGTTTTCAAGTTTTGGGTGAATTCTTTTGATGGATCATGGAACAAGGAGTGGCAAGAGCCTAAGCTTGGGGATGCCCATGGCACCCCCAAGATAATCAAGGACACCAAAAAGTCAAAGCTTGGGGATGCCCCGGAAGGCATCCCCTCTTTCGTCCACTTCCATCGGTAATTTACTTGGAGCTATATTTTTATTCACCAACATGATATGTGTTTTGCTTGGAGCGTCTTGTATTATTTGTGCCTTTGTGTCTTAGTATGCCACAATCATCCTTGCTGTACACACCTTTTGAGAGAGCCATACATGAATTAAAATTTGATAGAATACTCTATGTGCTTCACTTATATCTTTTGAGCTAAGTAGTTTTGCTCTATGTGCTTCACTTATATCTTTTGAGCTCTGTAGTTTTGCTCTATGTGCTTCACTTATATCTTTTGAGCTAAGTAGTTTTGCTCCATGTGCTTCACTTATATCTTTTGAGCTATGTAGTTTTGCTCTATGTGCTTCACTTATATCTTTTGAGCGTTATAATTTTGCTCTATGCGCTTCACTTAGATCTTTTAGAGCACGGTGGTGGATTTGTTTTAAAGAAACTATTGATCTCTCGTGCTTCACTTAAATTATTTTGAGAGTCTCTTAATAGCATGGTAATTTGCTTAATAATAATATGCTTGGTATTCAAGATTTGTGAAACTTTCTTTTGAGTGTGTTGAATACTAAGAAAAGATTGAAGCATGATAATTGTTTTGAGATATGGAGGTGATAATATTAAAGTCGTGCTAGTTGATGATGGGGAACGTAGTAATTTCAAAATTTTCCTACGCACACGCAAGATCATGGTGATGCATAGAAATGAGAGGGGAGAGTGTGATCTATGTACCCTTGTAGACTGACAGCGGAAGCGTTAGCACAACGCGGTTGATGTAGTCGTACGTCTTCACGGCCCGACCGATCAAGCACCGAAACTACGGCACCTCCGAGTTTTAGCACACGTTCAGCTCGATGACGATCCCCGGACTCCGATCCAGCAAAGTGTCAGGGAAGAGTTCCGTCAGCACGACAGCGTGGTGACGATCTTGATGTACTACTGTCGCAGGGCTTCGCCTAAGCACCGCTACAATATTATCGAGGATTATGGTGGAAGGGGGCACCGCACACGGCTAAGAATATGATCACATGGATCAACTTGTGTCTATGGGGTGCCCCCTGCCTCCGTATATAGAGGATCAAGGGGGGGGTGCGGCCGGCCAGGAGGAGGGCACGCCAGGAGGATTCCTACTCCCACCGGGAGTAGGATTCCCCCTCTTTCCTAGTTGGAATAGGATTGGTGAAGTGGGAAAGAGGAGAGAGAGAAGGAAGGGGGGGCGCCACCCCCCTCTCCTTGTCCTATTCGGACTAGGGGGGGGGGAGGGGCGCGCGGCCCTGCCCTGGCCACCTCTCCTCTCTTCCACTAAGGCCCACTAAGGCCCATATACCTCCCGGGGGGTTCCGGTAGCCTCCCGGTACTCCGGTAAAATCCCGATTTCATCCGGAACACTTCCGATATCCAAATATAGGCTTCCAATATATCAATCTTTATGTCTCGACCATTTCAAGACTCCTCGTCATGTCCTTGATCACATCCGGGACTCCGAACAAACTTCGGTACATCGAAAATGCATAAACTCATAATATAACTGTCATCAAAACCTTAAGCGTGCGGACCCTACGGGTTCGAGAACAATGTAGACATGACCGAGACACGTCTCCAGTCAATAACCAATAGCGGAACCTGGATGCTCATATTGGCTCCCACATATTCTACGAAGATCTTTATCGGTCAGACCGCATAACAACATACGTTGTTCCCTTTGTCATCGGTATGTTACTTGCCCGAGATTCGATCGTCGGTATCTCAATACCTAGTTCAATCTCGTTACCGGCAAGTCTCTTTACTCGTTTCGTAATACATCATCTTGCAACTAACTCATTAGTTGTAATGCTTGCAAGGCTTATGTGATGTGCATTACCGAGAGGGCCCAGAGATACCTCTCCGACATTCGGAGTGACAAATCCTAATCTCGAAATACGCCAACCCAACATGTACCTTTGGAGACACCTATAGAGCACCTTTATAATCACCCATTTACGTTGTGACGTTTGGTAGCACACAAAGTGTTCCTCCGGCAAACGGGAGTTGCATAATCTCATAGTCATAGGAACATGTATAAGTCATGAAGAAAGCAATAGCAACATACTAAACGATCGGGTGCTAAGCTAATGGAATGGGTCATGTCAATCAGATCATTCACCTAATGATGTGATCCCGTTAATCAAATAACAACTCTTTGTCCATGGTTAGGAAACATAACCATCTTTGATTAACGAGCTAGTCAAGTAGAGGCATACTAGTGACACTCTGTTTGTCTATGTATTCACACATGTATTATGTTTCCGGTTAATACAATTCTAGCATGAATAATAAACATTTATCATGATATAAGGAAATAAATAATAACTTTATTATTGCCTCTAGGGCATATTTCCTTCAGTCTCCCACTTGCACTAGAGTTAATAATCTAGATTACACAGTAATGATTCTAACACCCATGGAGTCTTGGTGCTGATCATGTTTTGCTCGTGGAAGAGGCTTAGTCAACGGGTCTGCAACATTCAGATCCGTATGTATCTTGCAAATCTCTATGTCTCCCACCTGGACTAGATCCCGGATGGAATTGAAGCGTCTCTTGATGTGCTTGGTTCTCTTGGGAAATCTGGATTCCTTTGCCAAGGCAATCACCAGTATTGTCACAAAAGATTTTCATTAGACCCAATGCACTAGGTATGACACCTAGATCGGATATGAACTCCTTCATCCAGACTCCTTCATTTGCTGCTTCTGAAGCAGGTGTGTACTCCGCTTCACATGTAGATCCCGCCACAATGCTTTGTTTAGAACTGCACCAACTGACAGCTCCACCGTTTAATGTAAACACGTATCCGGTTTGCGATTTAGAATCATCCGGATCAGTGTCAAAGCTTGCATCAACATAACCTTTTACGATGAGCTCTTTGTCACCTCCATAT
This sequence comes from Triticum turgidum subsp. durum, assembly GCA_900231445.1. Lineage (NCBI taxonomy): Eukaryota > Viridiplantae > Streptophyta > Magnoliopsida > Poales > Poaceae > Triticum > Triticum turgidum. The sequence goes on from LT934119.1 coordinate 3,994,973, forward strand.
ATGAGAAACATATCCTTAGTCCTTTTTAGGTATTTCAGGATGTTCTTGACTGCTGTCCAGTGATCCACTCCTGGATCACTTTGGTACCTCCCTGCTAGACTTATAGCAAGGCACACATCAGGTCTGGTACACAGCATTGCATACATGATAGAGCCTATGGCTGAAGCATAGGGAACATCTTTCATTTTCTCTCTATCTTCTGCAGTGGTCAGGCATTGAGTCTTACTCAACTTCACACCTTGTAACACAGGTAAGAACCCTTTCTTTGCTTGATCCATTTTGAACTTCTTCAAAACTTTGTCAAGGTATGTGCTTTGTGAAAGTCCAATTAAGCGTCTTGATCTATCTCTATAGATCTTAATGCCTAATATGTAAGCAGCTTCACCGAGGTCTTTCATTGAAAAACTCTTATTCAAGTATCCCTTTATGCTATCCAGAAATTCTATATCATTTCCAATTAGTAATATGTCATCCACATATACTATAAGAAATGCTATAGAGCTCCCACTCACTTTCTTGTAAATACAGGCTTCTCCAAAAGTCTGTATAAAACCAAATGCTTTGATCACACTATCAAAGCGTTTATTCCAACTCCGAGAGGCTTGCACCAGTCCATAAATGGATCGCTGGAGCTTGCACACTTTGTTAGCTTCCCTTGGATCGACAAAACCTTCTGGTTGCATCATATACAACTCTTCTTCCAGAAATCCATTCAGGAATGCAGTTTTGACATCCATCTGCCAAATTTCATAATCATAAAATGCGGCAATTGCCAACATGATTCGGACAGACTTAAGCATCGCTACGGGTGAGAAGGTCTCATCGTAGTCAATCCCTTGAACTTGCCGAAAACCTTTTGCGACAAGTCGAGCTTTGTAGACAATAATATTACCGTCAGCGTCAGTCTTCTTCTTGAAGATTCATTTATTCTCAATTGCTTGTCGATCATTGGGCAAGTCAACCAAAGTCCATACTTTGTTCTCATACATGGATCCCATCTCAGATTTCATGGCTTCAAGCCATTTTGCGGAATCTGGGCTCACCATCGCTTCTTCATAGTTCGTAGGTTCATCATGATCTAGTAGCATGACTTCCAGAACAGGATTACCGTACCACTCTGGCGCGGATCTCACTCTGGTTGATCTACGAGGTTCAGTAGTATCTTATTCTGAAGTTTCATGATCATCATCATTAGCTTCCTCACTAACTAGTGTAGGTGTCACAGAAACAGGTTTCTGTGATGTACTACTTTCCAATAAGGGAGTAGGTACAGTTACCTCGTCAAGTTCTACTTTCCTCCCACTCACTTCTTTCGAGAGAAACTCCTTCTCCAGTAAGTTTCCGAATTTTGCAACAAAAGTCTTGCCTTCGGATCTATGATAGAAGGTGTATCCAATAGTTTCCTTTGGATATCCTATGAAGACACATTTCTCCGATTTGGGTTCGAGCTTATCAGGTTGAAGCTTTTTCATATAAGCATCGCAGCCCCAAACTTTCAGAAACGACAACTTTGGTTTCTTGCCAAACCACAGTTCATAAGGCGTCGTCTCAACGGATTTTGATGGTGCCCTATTTAACGTGAATGTGGCCGTCTCTAGAGCGTATCCCCAAAACGATAGCGGTAAATCAGTAAGAGACATCATAGATCGCACCATATCTAGTAAAGTATGATTACGATGTTCGGACACACCATTACGCTGTGGTGTTCCGGGTGGCGTGAGTTGCGAAACTATTCCACAAATTTTCAAATGTACACCAAACTCGTAACTCAAATATTCTCCTCCACGATCAGATCGTAGGAATTTTATTTTCTTGTTACGATGATTTTCAACTTCACTCTGAAATTCTTTGAACTTTTCAAACGTTTCAGACTTATGTTTCATTAAGTATATATACCCATATCTGCTTAAGTCATCTGTGAAGGTGAGAAAATAACGATATCCGCCACGAGCCTCAACATTCATTGGACCACATACATCTGTATGTATGATTTCCAATAAATCTGTTGCTCTCTCCATAGTACCGGAGAACGGTGTTTTTGTCATCTTACCCATAAGGCACGGTTCGCAAGTACCAAGTGATTCATAATCAAGTGGTTCCAAAAGCCCATCAGTATGGAGTTTCTTCATGCGCTTTATACCGATATGACCTAAACGGCAGTGCCACAAATAAGTTTCACTATCATTATCAACTCTGCATCTTTTGGCTTCAACACTATGAATATGTGTGTCACTACTATCGAGATTTAATAAGAATAGACCACTCTTTAGGGATGCATGACCATAAAAGATATTACTCATGTAAATAGAACAACCATTATTCTCTGATTTAAATGAATAACTGTCTCGCATCAAACAAGATCCAGATATAATGTTCATGCTTAACGCTGGCACCAAATAACAATTATTTAGGTCTAATATTAATCCCGAAGGTAGATGTAGAGGTAGCGTGCCGACTGCGATCACATCGACTTTGGAACCATTTCCCACGCGCATCGTCACCTCGTCCTTAGCCAATCTTCGCTTAATCCATAGTCCCTATTTCAAGTTGCAAATATTAGCAACAGAACCAGTATCAAATACCCAGGTGCTACTGCAAGCATTAGTAAGGTACACATCAATAACATGTATATCACATATACCTTTGTTCACCTTGCCATCCTTCTTATCCGCCAAATACTTGGGGCAGTTCCGCTTCCAGTGACCAGTCTGCTTGCAGTAGAAGCACTCAGTTTCAGGCTTAGGTCCAGGTTTGGGTTTCTTCTCTTGAGTAGCAACTTGCTTGCTGTTCCTTTTGAAGTTCCCCTTCTTCTTCCATTTGCCCTTTTTCTTGAAACTAGTGGTCTTGTTGACCATCAACACTTGATGCTCCTTCTTGATTTCTACCTCCGTAGCTTTCAGCATTGCGAAGAGTTCGGGAATAGTCTTATTCATCCCTTGCATATTATAGTTCATCACGAAGCTCTTGTAGCTTGGTGGCAGTGATTGGAGAATTCTGTCAATGACGCAATCATCTGGAAGATTAACTCCCAATTGAATCAAGTGATTATTATACCCAGACATTTTGAGTATATGCTCACTGACAGAACTGTTCTCCTCCATCTTGCAGCTATAGAACTTATTGGAGACTTCATATCTCTCAATCCGGGCATTTGCTTGAAATATTAACTTCAACTCCTGGAACATCTCATATGCTCCATGACGTTCAAAACATCGTTGAAGTCCCGATTCTAAGCCGTAAAACATGGCACACTGAACTATCGAGTAGTCATCAGCTTTGCTCTGCCAGACATTCATAACATCTGGTGTTGCTCCAGCAGCAGGCCTGGCACCCAGCGGTGCTTCCAGGACGTAATTCTTCTGTGCAGCAATGAGGATAATCCTCAAGTTATGGACCCGGTCCGTGTAATTGCATCTTTCAACTTTGCTTTCTCAAGGAACGCATTAAAATTCAACGGAACAACAGCACGAGCCATCTATCTACAATCAAGCATATACAAGCAAGATACTATCAGGTACTAAGTTTCATGATAAATTTAGGTTCAATTAATTTACTTAAAGAACTCCCACTTATATAGACATCCCTCTAATCCTCTAAGTGATTACGTGATCCAAATCAACTAAACCATGTCCGATCATCACGTGAGATGGAGTAGTTTCATTGGTGAACATCTCTATGTTGATCATATCTACTATATGATTCACGCTTGACCTTTCGGTCTCCGTGTTCTGAGGCCATATCTGTATATGCTTGGCTCGTCAAGTATAACCTGAGTATTCCATGTGTGCAACTGTTTTGCACCCGTTGTATTTGAACGTAGAGCCTATCACACCCGATCATCACGTGGTGTCTCAGCACGAAGAACTTTCGCAACGGTGCATACTCAGGGAGAACACTTCTTGATAATTAGTGAGAGATCATCTTATAATGCTACCATCAATCAAAGCAAGATAAGATGCATAAAAGATAAACATCACATGCAATCAATATAAGTGATATGATATGGCCATCATCATCTTGTGCTTGTGATCTCCATCTTCGAAGCACCGTCGTGATCACCATCGTCACCGGCGCGACACCTTGATCTCCATCATAGCATCGTTGTCGTCTCGCCAATCTTATGCTTCCACGACTATCGCTACCGCTTAGTGATAAAGTAAAGCATTACAACGCGATTGCATTGCATACAATAAAGCTACAACCATATGGCTCCTGCCAGTTGCCGATAACTTGGTTACAAAACATGATCATCTCATACAATAAAATTTAGCATCATGTCTTGACCATATCACATCACAACATGCCCTGCAAAAACAAGTTAGACGTCCTCTACTTTGTTGTTGCAAGTTTTACGTGGCTGCTACGGGCTTAAGCAAGAACCAATCTTACCTACGCATCAAAACCACAACGATAGTTTGTCAAGTTGGTGTTGTTTTAACCTTCGCAAGGACCGGGCGTAGACACACTCGGTTCAACTAAAGTTGGAGAAACTGTCACCCGCTAGCCACCTCTGTGCAAAGCACGTCGGGAGAACCGGCCTCGCGTAAGCGTACACGTAATGTCGCTCCGGGCCGCTTTGTCCAACAATACCGCCGAACCAAAGTATGACATGCTGGTAAGCAGTATGACTTATATCGCGCACAACTCACTTGTGTTCTACTCGTGCATATAACATCAACATATAAAACCTAGGCTCTGATACCACTGATGGGGAACGTAGTAATTTCAAAATTTTCCTACGCACACGCAAGATCATGGTGATGCTTAGAAACGAGAGGGGAGAGTGTGATCTATGTACCCTTGTAGACCGACAACGGAAGCGTTAGCACAACGCGGTTGATGTAGTCGTACGTCTTCACGGCCCGACCGATCAAGCACTGAAACTACGGCACCTCCGAGTTTTAGCACACGTTCAGCTCGATGACGATCCCCGGACTCCGATCCAGCAAAGTGTCGGGGAAGAGTTCCGTCAGCACGACGGCGTGGTGACGATCTTGATGTACTACCATCGCAGGGCTTCGCCTAAGCACCGCTACAATATTATCGAGGATTATGGTGGAAGGGGGCACCACACACGGCTAAGAATATGATCACGTGGATCAACTTGTGTCTATGGGGTGCCCCTGCCTCCGTATATAAAGGATCAAGGGGGGGGGGGTGCGGCCGGCCAGGAGGAGGGCGCGCCAGGAGGAGTCCTACTCCCACCGGGAGTAGGATTCCCCCCTCTTTCCTAGTTGGAATAGGATTCATGAAGTGGGAAAGAGGAGAGAGAGAGAAGGAAGGGGGGCGCCGCCCCCCTCTCCTTGTCCTATTCGGACTAGGGGGGAGGGGCGCGCGGCCCAGCCCTGGCTACCTCTCCTCTCTTCCACTAAGGCCCACTAAGGCCCATATACCTCCCGGGGGGTTTCGGTAACCTCCCGGTACTCCGGTAAAAATCCTGATTTCATCCGGAACACTTCTGATATCCAAATACAGGCTTCCAATATATCAATATTTATGTCTCGACCATTTCGAGACTCCTCGTCATGTCCTTGATCACATCCGGCACTCTGAACAAACTTCGGTACATAAAAAATGCATAAACTCATAATATAACTGTCATCAAAACCTTAAGCGTGCAGACCCTACGGGTTCGAGAACAATGTAGACATGACCGAGACACGTCTCCGGTCAATAACCAATAGCGGAATCTGGATGCTCATATTGGCTCCCACATATTCTACGAAGATCCTTATCGGTCAGACCGCATAACAACATACGTTGTTCCCTTTGTCATCGGTATGTTACTTGCCCGAGATTCGATCGTTGGTATCTCAATACCTAGTTCAATCTCGTTACCGGCAAGTCTCTTTACTCGTTTCGTAATACATCATCTTGCAACTAACTCATTAGTTGTAATGCTTGCAAGGCTTATGTGATGTGCATTACCGAGAGGGCCCAGAGATACCTCTCCGACATTCGGAGTGACAAATCCTAATCTCGAAATACGCCAACCCAACATGTACCTTTGGAGACACCTGTAGAGCACCTTTATAATCACCCATTTACGTTGTGATGTTTGGTAGCACACAAAGTGTTCCTCCGGCAAACGGGAGTTGCATAATCTCATAGTCATAGGAACATGTATAAGTCATGAAGAAAGCAATAGCAACATACTAAACGATCGGGTGCTAAGCTAATGGAATGGGTCATGTCAATCAGATCATTCACCTAATGATGTGATCCCGTTAATCAAATAACAACTCTTTGTCCATGGTTAGGAAACATAACCATCTTTGATTAACGAGCTAGTCAAGTAGAGGCATACTAGTGACACTCTGTTTGTCTATGTATTCACACATGTATTATGTTTCCGGTTAATACAATTCTAGCATGAATAATAAACATTTATCATTATATAAGGAAATAAATAATAACTTTATTATTGCCTCTAGGGCATATTTCCTTCAGTTGAGTAGTTGTGAATTTAAAGAATACTTGTGTTAAAGTTTATGATTCCCGTAGCATGCACGTATGGTGAACCGTTAGGTGATGAAGTCGGAGCATGATTTATTTAGTGATTGTCTTCCTTATGAGTGGCGGTCGGGGACGAGCGATGGTCTTTTCCTACCAATCTATCCCCCTAGGAGCATGCACGTAATACTTTGCTTTGGTAACTTCTAGATTTTTGCAATACGTATATGAGTTCTTTATGACTAATGTTGAGTCCATGGATTATACGCACTCTCACCCTTCCACCTTTGCTAGCCTCTCTAATACCGCGCACCTTTCGCCGGTATCATACACCTACCATATACCTTCCTCAAAACAGCCACCATACCTACCTATCATGGCATTTCCATAGCCATTCCGAGATATATTGCCATGCAACTTTCCACCACCTAGTTCATCATGACACATTCATCATGACACATTCATCATTGTCATATTGCTTAGCATGATCATGTAGTTGACATAGTATTTGTGGCAAAGCCACCGTTCATAATTTCTTCGTACTTGTCACTCTTGATTCATTGCATATCCCGGTACACCGCCGGCGGCATCCATATAGAGTCATACTTTGTTTTTAGAATCGAGTTGTAATCATTGAGTTGTAAATAAATAAAAGTGTGATGATCATCATTCAATAGAGCATTGTCCCAAAAAGGGGGAGAGGCCAAAGAAAAAAAGAAGGCCCAAAAAAAGAAAATAAATAAAAGGGGCAATGCTACTATCTTTTTTTCCACACTTGTGCTTCAAAGTAGCACCATGATATAGCGAGTCTCATATATTGTGCTTCAAAGTAGCACCATGTTCTTCATATAGAGAATCTCATATGTTGTCACTTTCATATACTAGTGGGAATTTTACATTATAGAACTTGGCTTGTATATTCCAACGATGGGCTTCCTCAAAATTGCCCTAGGTCTTCGTGAGCAAGCAAGTTGGATGCACACCCACTTAGATTCTTTTTGAGCTTTCATACATTTATAGGTCTAGTGCATCCGTTGCATGGCAATCCCTACTCACTCACATTGATATCTATTGATGGGCATCTCCATAGCCTGTTGATACGCCTAGTTGATGTGAGACTATCTTCCCCTCCTTTTTCTCATCTCCACAACCACCATTCTATTCCGGATATAGTGCTATATCCATGGCTCACGCTCATGTATTGCGTGAAGATTGAAAAAGTTTTGAAAAAGTTAGAGTATGAAACAATTGCTTGGCTTGTCATCGGGGTTGTGCATGATTTAAATACTTTGTGTGGTGAAGATGGAGCATAGCCAGACTATATGATTTTGTAGGGATAACTTTCTTTGGCCATGTTATTTTCAGAAGACATAATTGCTTTGTTAGTATGCTTCAAGTATTATTATTTTTTATGTCAATATAAACTTTTGTCTTGAATCTTTCTAATCTGAATATTCATACCACAATTAAGAAGATTTGCATTGAAATTATGCCAAGTAGCACTCCGCATCAAAAATTCTCTTTTTATCATTTACCTACTCGAGGACGAGCAGGAATTAAGCTTAGGGATGCGTGATACGTCTCCAACGTATCTATAATTTTTGATTCCTCCATGCTATATTATCTACTGTTTTGGACTATATTGGGCTTTATTTTCCACTTTTATATTATTTTTGGGACTAACCTATTAACCGGAGGCCCAGCCCAGAATTGCTGTTTTTTGCCTATTTCAGTGTTTCGGAGAAACAGAATATCAAACGGAGTCCAAACGGAATAAAACCTTCGGGAACGTGATTTTCTCACCGAACATGATCCAGGAGACTTGGACCCTGCTCCAAGGAACAAAAGAGGCGGTCACGAGGGTGGGGGGCGCCCCCACTAGGGCGCGCCCCCCTGCCTCATGGGCCCCTCGCTGCTCCACCGACGTACTCCTTCCTCCTATATATACACACGTACCCCTAAATGATCAGAACAGGAGCCAAAAACCTAATTCCACCGCCGCAACTTTCTGTATCCACGAGATCCCATCTTGGGGCCTGTTCCCGAGCTCTGCCGGAAGAGGGCCGTCATCACGGAGGGCTTCTACATCATCCTAGCCTCTCCGATGATGTGTGAGTAGTTTACCTCAGACCTTCGGGTCCATAGTTTACCTTAGACCTTCGGGTGGCTTCTTCTCTCTCTTTGAATCTCAATACAAAGTTCTCCCCGTCTCTTGTGGAGATCTATTCGATGTAATCTTCTTTTTGCGGTGTGTTTGTTGAGACCGATGAATTGTGGGTTTATGATCAAATCTATCTATGAATAATATTTGAATCTTCTCTGAATTCTTTTATGTATGATTGGTTATTTTTGCAAGTCTCTTCGAATTATCCATTTGGTTTGGCAAACTAGATTGGTAGTTCTTGTCATGGGAGAAGTGCTTAGCATTGGGTTCGATCTTGCGGTGTCCTTACCCATTGACAGAAGGGGCAGCAAGGCACGTATTGTATCGTTGCCATCGAGCATAACAAGATGGGGTTTATTTCATATTGCATGAATTTATCTCTCTACATCATGTCATCTTGCTTAAGGCGTTACTCTGTTTTTAACTTAATACTCTAGATGCATGCTGGATAGCGGTCGATGAGTGGAGTAATAGTAGTAGATGTAAAATCGTTTCAGTCTACTTGTCACGGACGTGATGCCCATATACATGATCATGCCTAGATATTCTCATAACTATGCTCAATTCTGTCAATTGCTCAACAGTAATTTGTTCACCCACCGTAGAATACTTATGCTCTTGAGAGAAGCCACTAGTGAAACCTATGGCCCCCGGGTCTATTCTCATCATATCAATCTCCATCACTTTAATCTTGCTTTGCTTTTACTTTGCCTTTACTTTTTACTTTGCATCTTTATACCAAAAATACCAAAAATATTATATCTATCAGATCTCACTGTCGTAAGCGACCGTGAAGGGATTGAAAACCCCTAATCACGTTGGTTGCGAGTAGCTATCGTTTTGTGCAGGTACGAGGGACTTGAGCATGGCCTCCTACTGGATTGATACCTTGGTTCTCAAAAACTGAGGGAAATACTTACGCTACTCTGTTGCATCATCCCTTCCTCTTCGGGGAAAACCAATGCAAGCTCAAGACGTAGCAAGCCGCGACTTGGGCGTGCCGCCGTCGTGTCCCCCTCCCCGCCTATGCCCATGGTATTTTTAATGCGTAGTTATGTATGCGTGGCACGGATTTCGCCGTTTGGCTGGGGCCGGGGTGGGGGCCGCATTGCTATGCGAGCTCGGGACGTGCCAGGCGGTCCAGCTACCGATTACTCCGGGTGCGCTTGAAGTTGTCCGGGTCCTTAATCGCTGAACTAGTGGATTGCCTTAAGAGGCTGCTTTGCGCTTCTGCTGCGAGGGCCACAGTGTGCTCCTCCGTGCGGAGAGAGCGCTCTGTGTTTCCATTAACTTTGATGACCCCCCGAGGTCCTGGCATTTTGAGCTTGAGATATGCATAATGCGGTACCGCATTGAATCTTGCAAATGTGGTTCGCCCGAGCAGTGCGTGGTAGCCACTACGCAACGGGACTATGTCGAAGATTAACTCTTCGCTTCGTAAGTTATCCGGAGATCCGAAGACCACTTCCAGTGTGACTGAGCCTGTGCAATGTCCCTCTACACCTGGTATGACGCATTTAAAGGTTGTTTTAGTGGGTTTGATCCTTGAGGGGTCTATACCCATTTTGCGCACTGTATCCTGATAAAGCAGGTTCAGGCTGCTGCCGCTGTCCATTAGGACTCGAGTGAGGTGAAATCCGTCAATGATTGGGTCTAGGACCAGTGCGGCGAATCCGCCAAGACAGATGCTAGTGGGGTGGTCCCTGTGATCGAAGGTGATCGGACAGGAGGACCATGGGTTGAACTTGGGGGCGACTGGCTCCAACGCATATACCTCCCTGAGCGCACGCTTCCGCTCCCTCTTGGGGATGTGGGTTGCGTACATCATGTTCACCGTCCGCACTTGTGGGGGTAACCTCTTCTGTCCTCCGGTGTTTGGCTGCCGGGGCTCCTCCTCGTCATTGCTATGTGACCCATTATCTTTGTTTTCGGCATTTAACTTGCCGACTTGCTTGAACACCCAACAGTCCTTGTTGGTGTGGTTGGCTGGCTTGTCGGGAGCGCCGTGTATTTAACACGAGCGATCGAGTATACGGTCCAAACTGGACGGGCCTGGAGTGCTTCTATTGAATGGCTTTTTCCGCTGACCGGGTTTAGAGCCTTTGAATCCGGCATTGACTACCGTATCCTCGGTATTGTCGCTATTACTGCGGAGCTTATGCTTGTTGCGACGTGACCTGCCATTGCCGTCCTTGGTATCCGAAGTACCATGGTTCTTTGATATGTTATTGCTGCGAGCCAGCCAGCTGTCTTCTCTCGTGCAAAAGTGGGTCATGAGTGTCGTGAGGTCTGCCATAGATTTCGGCTTTTCCTGACCAAGGTGCCAGGCTAGCCACTCGTCGCGGATGTTGTGCTTGAAAGCTTCTAGGGCCTCTGCATTCAGACAGTCGATGATATGATTTTTCTTTGTTAGGAACCGTGTCCAGAATTGCCTGGCCGATTCCTCTGGCTGCTGAATTATGTGGCTCAAGTCATCGGCATTTGGTGGTCGCACATAAGTGCCTTGAAAGTTGTCGAGGAATGCGGCTTCCAGATCTTCCCAACAGCCAATGGACTCTGCTAGCAAGCTGTTGAGCCAATGCCGAGCTGGTCCTTTGAGTTTGAGTGGGAGGTATTTGATGGCGTGTAGGTCATCACCGCGGGCCATGTGGATGTGCAGGAGGAAATCCTCGATCCATACCGCAGGATCTGTTGTACCGTCGTATGATTCTATATTTACAGGTTTGAAACCCTCTAGGATTTCATGGTCCATCAATTCGTCTGTGAAGCATAAGGGGTGTGCGACGCCTCTGTACTGGGCTATGTCGCGACGCAGCTCGAATGAGTCTTGCCTGCTGCGTTCGGCCCAGCCGGACTTACTTTTACTTTATCTGGCGTGACGATTATCATCTCGCATAGTGGCGCGCCCTCATGATCCGTAGATCGATCTTGCATGTTTTGCTTTGTCCTCCAATAAGTCTCGCAGGTCTGGCGTATTTCCCCCTGCCTTTTTATTTGAATGACGTCGGGGTGCGGACTGAGCTTTTGGCTGGAATGTCTCTCTGTCGCGGCCGCGAGGTGGCCGATCATCCGCGTCATACGCCGGGGATGTAGGTTTTGGTGCTTTCTCCTCCAGTCGGGGTAGCAACCTGCACTTTGGGAAACTCTTGGAGGGGCGTTCGAGTTTATACTCCTCGGCCGCTAGGACTTCAGTCCATCTGTCAGCTAGCAGATCTTGATCAGCTTGAAGCTGCTGCTGCTTTTTCTTAAGGCTATTTGCCGTGGCTATATGCCTGCGCTTGAAGCGCTCTTGTTCGACGAGATCCTCTGGCACGGCGAATTCGTCATCGCCGAGGCTTGCCTCGTCTTCGGAGGGAGGCATGTAATTATCATCCTCCGCCTCTCCATCTGTCGTTCTCTCAAGAGAGCTGGCTCCTCCATCCTCCTGCTCTAAATCTTGCTGGAGGGGATTGTTGTTGTCTTCGGCATTGTCCGGAGTGCTATTATCACCGGTGCCGGTATCACCACTTTTGCCTTGGCGGGACTTAGAGCGGCGCCGCTGACGCCGGCGCTTGGGTTGCTTCTTGGAGGGGTCATCCTCCGTTGTCGCATCGCCATTGCCTTCTTTGGGTGTGTCCACCATGTATATATCGTATGATGAGGTGGTTTTCCAGTGCCCTCTGGGCAGTGATTCCTCTTCGACTCCCGCATCGTCGTCCATACCGTCGATGTCTTCGGAGTCGAAGTCGAGCATGTCGGTTAAGTCATCGACAGTGGCTACTAAGTGGGTGGTGGGTGGGCGGCGAAAATCTTCTTCATCCGCATCCCAATCCTGCCGGACGTAGTTCGGCCAGGATCCTCTTGACAAGGAGAGAGACATTAATGAGTTCAGTAAGTCGCCGAAAGGCGAGTGCTGAAAAATATCCGCGGAGGTAAACTCCATGATCGGCGCCCAATCGGATTCGATAGGAACGGGCGCAGGCGGTTCGGAGTCCGTGGCCGGAGAAGAATCCGGTAGTTTGGCAACACGGCTCTCGTGAAGGGTAGGGTCGATATTCGGCTCGATCGCCGCAGAGGATACGGCCTTCGTGACGGGGTCTATCCACCCGTCCACGGATGGCGAAACTGGCTCCGAATTGAGGGTCGGAGTGGCTGCCGGTGCGATATCCTCAATACGGTCCGATGGTAGAGCTAAATCGTACTCATCGTGACTGCGCGGCGCACAAGGCAGGGTCTCGAATCCGTCGAAGATCAAGTCTTCGCGGATATCGGCCATGTAGTTTAAGGTTCTAAACCTGACCTGGTGGCCAGGGGTGTAACTTTTGATCTTCTCCAGATGGCCAAGCGAGTTGGCCCGCAGTGCGAAGCCACCGAACACAAAGTTCTGTCCGGGGAGAAAAGTGTCACCCTGGACTGCATCGCTATCGAGGATCGTAGGAACCATCAAGCCTAACGGCGACGACACAGAGGAACTCTCAATGAAAGCACCAATGTCGGTGTCAAAACTGGCGGATCTCGGGTAGTGGGTCCCGAACTGTGCGTCTAAGGCGGATGGTAACAGGAGGCAGGGAACACGATGTTTTACCCAGGTTCGGGCCCTCTTGATGGAGGTAAAACCCTATGTCCTGCTTGATTTATTCTTGATGGTATGAATATTACAAGAGTTGATCTACCATGAGATTGGAAAGGCTAAACCCTAGAAGCTAGCCTATGGTATGATTGTATGTTGTCCTACGGACTAAAACCCTCCGGTTTATATAGACACCGGAGGGGGCTAGGGTTACACAAAGTCGGTTACAAAGGAGGAGATATACATATCCATATTGCCTAGCTTGCCTTCCACGCCAAGTAGAGTCCCATCCGGACACGAGACGAAGTCTTCAATCTTGTATCTTCATAGTCCAACAGTCCGGCCAAAGGATATAGTCCGGCTGTCCGGAGACCCCCTAATCCAGGACTCCGTCAAGCGTCGTCTGTAACCCGTGCTACTGCCAAACAACACTATCCCCTTGTGCCCATCACTCTCCCTCTTCACACTATCCAGACTCTCACTCTCACTCTCCTTGCTCTGGCAATCGCCATCCCCCATCCCGACCGGCCCTCCCCCACGCGGCCGCCCTTCCCCGTCCTGGCCCTCCCTGTGCAGCCGCCCTCCCCATCTCGGCTTTCCCCGCGCTGCTGTCCTCCGTGCGGGCCCTCCCTGTGCAGCAGCCCTTCCCCGTTGCCGCCAAGCCCCGCTGCCTCTCTCCTCGTCTTCAACCCCCTCTGCTGTTCCAACTCCCCTCGCCGCAGGTAGCCTCCCTCCTATGCCTCTCTTCTTCTTCGTTTTAATTTCTAGGGTTCATATGGTAGATGGCCACAAAGTATGCACCCTACGGTAGGCATGGCATTATATATATAGTCTGGTTCTTATTTAGTTTTATTTAGGCCAATTTTCCTTTAGTATTTTTTGCTATATTTAGGGTTATTACGACTGTGTTTAGGTTTTTTAGGCTAGATTGTTTTGGGATTTATATATTTAGGTTTTTTAGGCTAGATTGTTTTATACAATTAGTAGTTGTGGTTTTTAGGCTTGATTGTTTTAGGCTATACAACTAGAAGAAATAGTATTGCGACCGATTCGGGTATATACTACTAAGAACAAATGGTAGACATGGCAGGAAAGTATGCACACTAGGAGTATACATGAAAATGGCCAACATTTACATACAAAGTTTGTATGAGATCATTTCAAGGTTGATACTTTGTACTATTTGGACATGTGTATGTGTATGAACATGTTGAATTTGAGTTGTTGTGTATGTGGTGCCAAATATGGCCACATATGTCTCTTTCTATTGCAGGGAAACTCCGAGTGGCCTATGTTTTGCTAAAATGTTGATTCATTTTCGTTCGGAAAAATTTCAGGCGCCCGATGATGTCTACTAGGAAACTTTATTCTTGTAGACTCTTGTTGGGCCCCCAAGCACAGAGTTTTGTAGGACAGTAGCAATTTTCCCTCAAGTGGATGACCTAAGATTTATCAATCCGTGGGAGACTTAGGATAAAGATGGACTCCCTCAAACAACCCTGCAATTAAATACAATAAATCTCTTGTGTATCCAAAACATCAAATACAATGGTAAATTATATAGGCGCACTAGTTCGGCGAAGAGATGGTGATACAAGTGTAGTATGGATACTAGATAATGGTTTTTGTAATCTGAAATAAAATACAACAAGGTAGCAAATGACAAAATGGAGCACAAACGGTATTGCAATGCTTATAAACAAGGAATATGGTTCATACTTTCACTAGTGAAATCTCTCAACAGTGCTAACATAATTAAATCATATTGCAATCCCTCAACATGCGACAAAGAGTCATTCCAAAGTTCTTATCTAGCGGAGAACATAAGAAGAAATTGTTTGTAGGGTACGCAAGCTATTCCTATAAGTGTCACAAACAGCCCTAGAGTTCGTACTAAAATAACACCATATGATATACATCAACCAACTCTAATGTCATCTAGATACGCCAATGTCACCACAAGTATCCATGAGTTGATTATAGCATATGAATCAAACAACTTCATATTCATAATATTCAATCCAACACAAAGAACTTCAAAGAGTGTCCCAAGATTTCTACTAGAGAAAGTAGGACAAAAACGTGCATCAGCCCCTATGCATAGATTACCCCAATGTCACCTCAGGAATCCGCGAGTTGAGTGCCAAAACATACATCAAGTGAATCAATATAATACCCCATTGTCACCACGGGTATTCATATGCAAGACATACATCAAGTGTTCTCAAATCAATAAAAATATTCAATCTGGTAATAGTGAAACCTCAAAGGTAAGAACTCAATTCATCACAATAAGATAGAGAGGGAGAAACACCATATGAGCCAACAATATTAACAAAGCCTGTGGTACATCAAGATCGTGTCAAATCAAGAACACAAGACAGAGAGAAAGAGAGAGAGAGAGATCAAACACATAGCTGCTAGTACACACCCTCATCCCCGAGGATGAACTACTCCCTCCTCATCATACTGGCCTCTGGCCTCTGGTTTTGATTTCCCCTCCGGCAGGGTGCCGGAACAGGGTCCCGATTAAGTTTTCATGGATACAAAGACTTGCGGCGGTGGAACTTCTCATCTAGGGTTCTTTTCGGGGTTTCTGGTATTTATAGGAATTTTTGGCATAGTTTTCATGTCAAGGGGGCCCACGAGGGAGGGACAAGCTCACCTCAAGCACCTTGGGGGGTAGGGCGCGCCTAGCGAGCTTGTTGTGCCCTCGTGGGTCTTCAGGTCCTCCCATGAAGCTTCGGGGGTCTCTTTTGGTCCATCAAATATCACCGTAAATTTTCAGCCCATTCTGAGAACTTTTATTTCTGCACAAAAAATGGCACTGCGGTAGTCTGCTGAAAAAAGCACCAGTCTGGGTTAGATATAATAAAATCATACCAAAACCATATAATATTTTTATAAACATGTCATGAATACTTCATAAATTATAGATACGTTGGAGACGTATCACCCGATATGTCCTGGTTTTAGGAAAGGTCATGCCAAAAAAATTCATAGATTTCAGCATGACTTGTGCTATAAAGTAAGAAATATCGAGTGCCCGTGATTTGCCGGGATAGGAATTAAACAACATTCCAGCAAACCATAGGCTATTTTTTATGTCATTACTCGATATATGTAACGGGCTAACGGTTGTTCTATCGGGGCTCCTTGTGTGACTTTCAATCTATTCTTGAAGGCTGGATGCTGATTGTCATGGGGGTCATTTTCTCTCCTTCTTCTCATGATATACCTTGCTAATGCACGAGAGGAGGGCAAGCGTCCATCACGACGGTCGAAATATCTATGAGTGTCCATCGTATACTATCGAAATATCAGAGAGGAAGAATCCTGACTGTTATCGTGGGGTCACTTCTCCTTCATTCCCGTGTGCTAGACATTTTTGGTGTAATGCACTCAGGAACGAAGGGAGGAGCGACCATCACCGACGGTTGAATATATCAGAGAGGGAGTGCCCACCATATAGACCACGTGAGATGAGAGTTTTCAATGAAGACTCGACAGACCGAAAGTCAACCCGTGCTGAATAGTGATCTGATTGAGTTCCTGGTAATTGCCATCGATTTATAATCTTTGAATAGGAAAAAAGGAAATGACTGACATTTGATAGGATCCCTGAATGCGACTACCGCGACGACGGCCGGGGTATGTGCAACAGGCCTCACCTGGAAAATGGTAGGTTCTTCACCATCAAGATGGACGAGACCTTCGATGTTTTAATGGTACATAATGACAAGTATTTTTTCGTAATTAATCATGACTTGTGCTTCATTTGCTTCAACGTTTAATTTCTGTTTTTTACAATTGGACTAGTGCATCCCCTGTGATGCAAGACGGTATGTCTTGGAGAAGCTTGGTTTCCAAGATAGTGAGAATATGGAGACGAGAAAATCTCACTTTAGGACTAAACATGGTTACACTTTTCGGGTTAAGTTCTGCAATGCAGTTAATCACTTACATTTTAGTTGCTCAAATTGGGGAGCTCTATGCAAGGCCTATGAATTTCAAGAGGATTTGCAAATAACCTTTGATATTCGTCCTGAAGATGATATTGAAGATAATATCCACATTTGGGTGGACGTGGATATGCTTCCAGTTCTACCTCTATGTGAGTTTGTCAAATAAATTTGTTAAGTAATTTATATCGTTTATTTAAAAATATTTGGTATTCATCCATACTAAACTTGTTTATTTATAATTGACAGCTTATTCTTTTCCCCAAGAAATACACGGATGGCTCTAGACAAGACGTAGTACAATTATGGCTCCAAGCTAACTTGCCAGGGCAAATGATTTCTTGTCTCATTTATAAATGATGTTGAGACTTTTAAGATCAATTATCAAATTAGCCCAAATTATAGTGGATATGTGCCACTAGTCCACGAATAGCATGATGGTAACTTCATTGCAGAAAACCCGGTATGATTTTGTTAACTATGGTTACATACAGTCTTCTTAAGTAAACTACAATGCTAACTATATATGTTGCTATTATGTTCTTCAACAGAATCTTCCGAAGGATGTTGTGCCTGACATTATGTTTACCGAAGGTCATATGCATATGGTTAGCTTATGACCAACTCCGCCGATGGCTTACCATAGTGCTTACTCGATTTCTCTAAAAGATGAAAGGCTCGATGTCAAAGAATGGAGCAAAGTAATAAATGCACGCGGGCAACCAATTGGAGACAACATGAATGTTCTCAAGCCACAAATTAGAGACAGGTGTATATCTATTCTCCATTATGGAGATAGACCGGTTTACCTGTTTTATGCTATTTTACCTAAGGGAGAGGAGTAGGTTCTAGATAGTACTTGTCATGTGCTAAGAATAAGCTAGTGTTGGTTATGACTATGATGATGGTGAGGAGTTGTTATTATTATGATGATGATGAGTTATGTGCTAGAATGTGCTAGAATGAGGAGTTGTATTATGACTATGACTATGATGATGAAGAGGATGAGTTGTTATTATGGTCATATATCATTGGGTGGAAGAGAAAAATGATTAGATTCAATTGCTCACTTTGGATCCAGGCATCCAACTACATTTATCTAATCTGCGCTGTATTCACTTGTATTCTTTACTACATATCAGTTGATGATATGATGAGACTATTGTATAAAACCTATACAAATACAACGTAAATAAGTAGCAGAAAATATAGAAAATATTAGCAGAGTGTGTATAAATGTGTAGCAGTAGCGCGGTTTTCATAGCCGCACTGCAGCTAGTTAGCAGTAGCGCGTGTGAGACCCTCGATGCTGCTACGTTTCATTAGCGGTAGGGCGGGACTAGTACCCCGCTACTGCTTTTTTTTGAGACAAACCCTGCTATTGCTAAAAGTTAGCTATAGCACCGTAGCAGTACTGCGGGTGCCCACAATACTGCCAGGCCTTCAACCCGCAGTACTGCTAGGATTTTTCCTAATAATACGCGCTACAAGAAATTGCCTTGCTTTAGTAAACACGCCCTAGAATAAATCGCACTGCTGCAGTGCATTCCGATGGGCCGGGTCAGTCAAGCTTCCTCCTACGTCACACGACCTATTGGACGCAACGAGCATATCTTGCTTGACACATGACTACAAACGTACTCAAGCGTCGGTAGAATAGGTGAGCCCAATAGGGCTCCTTTCTTCGCTTCAGTTTGTTCGTTCGTTCCCTGTCACACATTTTTTAAAGCCTTTTCCATTTTAAAAATGTCTGTGCATTTAAATATATGATTATTACATTTTAATTGTTTATGAAAATTTAAAAATTATTTGCATAATTACTAAAAAATGTTCGCACCATTCAAATTTGAACATTTCAAATAGCTTCATGAAGTCCCAGTTCCGAACATTGCGCGTCCTCTGAGCAAGATGCCGGCAAACCTGGCTGAAGCAAGTTTGATTAAAACAAGCCGCTTCAGCCCTAGCACCGGCCCCCATGAGGGATATGAGGGCGACTACGGTTTCCATGCCGCCGCCACCACCACTTTTCCTCTACCTCCTCCTTACCGCCACCGGGGGGTAGCCAGTGGGCAAGCTTTCACGGTTGCCAATGAAGGTGGTGGCGAGGCCTCGGTAGCTCCGCTGCTTGGGCGGAAGGCCTTTGGGCGCCAGGGTGGTGGGTCGGCGCCTTTTGGGCGGCTGGAGGGTTCGTTGGTGCAGGATGGTGTCCTTTGGCCGTGCGGGCAACGTGTGTGTCGAGAGGGATGTGTAATCTATTGAACGGGTTCATGGTAGTGGAATCGGCAGGTCAGTGTTCTTCCCCCTTAAGGCTATCACCCCGCTAGATCTGAATAGCGTTGATCTTCATTGCTCGCTCCTATGTTACCTGGGTAGGGCGGCCTGAGCCTCGGGATAGGGAGAAATCCCTGGTCGGCATGTCCCACTCGACGAAGGCAAATTGGCAAAGCGCAAGAGCGTTGCATTCCTCCTTGGAGGCATCATAGAGGTCTCAGTCTCCGCACCCCCTCTTCCTCTGATCTATGATGAGAATCTACAATGTTGTCTGGATTCGGCGATGACGGCGTTCGGCGTTGTGACCTTGTTTGGGTGACATCTGGATCAAGGGGTGTAGGTGTGTGACGCCTGGTTGGGTGGTGCTAACCAGCCGAGCTTTTTCATGTTGCAGCGGTTGAGGTTCGGTGAATTGATGGCAGCTATCCTCTGTTTGGCACTGAGACATTTTAGTGGCAACAGTTCTTCGCCTAGCTGCGAGTCCTTCCCTTGGCTTGCCTTTTCTTTTTTTGGCTCAGCCGATATGCAACATTGGAATAGGTTATTTTTTTGAGAAATTGTTCATTCAAATCACGAATCAGTACAGAGTAGGTGACCCTTACAAGCACATTGAAACACAAAAACAAAGGACCATGAACACCTAAAGTACCCTAAGACAACCATAACACAAGAAGATCTCCGGAGCCCTGTGTCATCATCCCTGAATCTTGAGAGAAGACCCCTCCATCAACCATAACACATTGGAGTAGTTAAGGTGTACTCTTTGCGGTGAGGCGGTCGTCATGTGCGGATGTCCAGTCTTCTCGGTCTTGGGCCTGCACACCACCTTGATCTAGGGTGAACACCTTGCTCGATGATGCAGCGTCCTTCGAGCTAGGACGAGGGGGTATGGTTCCTCTTCGGCAAGGAAGTGGTGGGTATGCGGTGTTCTCAGTCCCCTTGCAGGCGTTGGCGAGATTGTTTTCAAGGCAGCTGGTGTCTCCTTCCGGCAAAGCAACCAAGGGGAACCCCGGTGGGAAAGAAGTAAAGAAAGATCAGGGGAAGAAGTGGGGTACTGTAGTTCATGTCTTGTTTGTCAAGCTCACAGGCGTCTCCTTCGACAAGTGGAGGTTCTTAGTTTTTCTTGCATTTAGTTTGGTTGTTGTATTGTGGTGTAAACTGTTCGTTTGTCTTTTTTCCTGCTTCATTAATATGTTGATGTTGGCTGCAATCCTTTTTTTTAGAAATGGAGGAGCACCCCCGGCCTCTGCATCTGGACGATGCATGCAGCCATTTTATTAATTATTCACACAAGACCTTACAAAGTCATACAACAATAAGACTAAAGCCACCATCTATGCAACATCTATCGCTACTTCTATCTAATTGATGAAGGGATGCTGATAGTCTGGGCCTAATACCTAACAGACCTTGCAGCCAAACCTACCATCTAAGACCTGAGGTCTCAACCAGGACACCTGCCGGGCATGGGGCACCTACCAGTTCGGCGCACTCCTCAACCAGGACGCCTGCCGGGTATGAGGCCGCCGCAGCCACCTGCCACCAATCCATCTTCAGTGTTGTACTGCTGCATCAACCTTGTTCGGTCTAACTGCCGTTGACGCCACCACGACGCCAGACAGCGCCACCTCCCTGCGCGAGTTCATCTTCACGCATCGGACTCCGAATCTCCATAGTGCCACGCCGCCAAGATCCGCCGCCATCAATGTATAAGATGAAGTACCACTCCACCAAAGAAGCCGTCCTCTGTTCCCCAAGCCCGTGTGTACCTCCATGAATGACGCCCCCAAGGGGGAAACGACACCGGAGTGCCGCCATCATCCGATCAACTGATCTAGGGTTTCCCCCGGAGGTAGCAGAGAGTGACCTTGAACTTCTCCACGGCGATGCCTTCAAGAAGGGAACGACACAGACAGCGCCGCCATCGCCGGCCTTTGCAGTAGTCAAAAGCAAGTTTTCACTCAGATCTGTTCGAAGAAATTTCATCTCTCGTGCACGGGCCGCCGCGTCCTGCGACGTCCCCTGGAGCGGGATCCCAAGATCCGCCGCCACCGGCACCGCCAGAAGGACCCAACACCCGACCGTCATCCCTGAAGAGGACGACGCCACCACCGTGCTCGGATCCGGCATCACGCCAACGCCTTCGGCTGCCCCCCAATCAGATCGGTGAAGGAGGATAGCCAACGCGAGCGTCCACCACCGCTTAGGACTGCCGGACGGTGCCCGAGCCCGACCACCCGAAGGAGAACCAATCTGGGGCGGGAAATCCCAGATCCGCCGCCACCAGCCCCCGCAGCGCCGCCGGGATCCCATCGGGCCGCCGCCCGAGCGCGCCAACTCCGCCTCCATGCTGTACGCCCAGAGACGCCGATGCATCTCAGCCAGAGGATCCCCTCGTGAAGAGAGGAGGAAGGCCCGCCGTCCGCCGTCCGCCGGGCGAGCTTCGCTCGCCGACCTCCTTCGGCGGCGGCGGGGAAGAAGGGGAGGAGGGGGGTCGAGGGCGGCGGCGGTTGGGGCGCCCGAGTCGCCCCCCCTGAGGGAAGCGACGCGAGCGAGCGGAGGGAAGAAGAAGGAAAATGGCTGCTATCCTGACCGGTTGATGACTTGTTAATTCAAAGTTGGGCTCATCTCAAGCCTTTTATATAAGAAAACCTGACTGGAGCATACTTTCAGATGTCCTGTATCACCCGGTGTCCTGGCACTCCTATTCTGGGTGGATGCATATAATCCTCACAGCGTACATGTTGAAGTGTGCAGTTTGAGGGGAGTAGATGCCTTGTAAACAGGGTCGGCTCATAAGCCGGTCAAACAGGGCAGTCGCCCTAGGTCTCAAGGGAGAAGGCCTAGTAAATTATAGTAATTGGAAGATACCATGTGCATTGCTGCGTGAATTGGTCAATGCCAATTTGATATCACGAGAACTAAAATTATAAATACATAGTACTTACACATTTGATTATGTAGTTGTAGGTTGTAGTTCAGGCCGAACCAACACTTGAATCTGGAGGGTTATTGTGATGCGGATTGGGTAAGTAGTAGGGATGATCGGAGATCCACATTTATTGTGTGTTTGTGGGAGGTAATCTTGTTTCATGGCGAAGCAAGAAGCAAGCGGTGGTGTCTCGGTCTACTGCGGAGGCCGAATATAGAGTAATGACATTAGCTCTATGTGAAATGATGTGCCTAAAGGGTCTTCTGAAGGAGCTTCAGTGTTGAGGAATGAGACTATGTTGCCTAATTATGGTAATGTAGCTGCAATCAATATCGTAAATAATCCGGTTCTGTTTGACCGAATGAAGCATGTGGAGATTGATAGGTTCTTCATCAAGATGTATAGTGAGGCTTTAAGGCTAAAACATGTCAAGTCTCTGATCAACTAGCGGATTGTTTTATAGAGGGTCTACGGCCTAAGGAAAATGAATCAGTTTGTAACAAGATGGGCATGTTGAATATCTTTGGCCCATCTTGAGGAGGGGTATTGGTGTAATTAAAAAGTTTGTAAATAACTTTTATGCATATTGAAGGAATAAAATGGAGTGAGTGTGTTGAAGGGGAGCACGGCAAGATTTTCCACCCAAAATCTCAACAGTTTCCTCCAAGGACAGTCTGGTTCACCGACCAAGATATGCCGGCCGAAGGGTTCTCGGTATCGCTGGCACCGCCTGAAATGGAGTTTGAGGCGAAGATCGCCATGACCGTGGTGATATCGTGTGTCATGGCGGCTACGACATCGGCGTTTCAGGTACGGCAGGCTTGCTTCCTAAAAACAAATATGCTAGGCTGCGGAGATGCATGTTCCTGTTGGTTCCATTCATCTGCATCTTTGTTAAAATTGTATCTTCAGTTCTAGCTACAGAAAAAATTGCAGGGGCGAAGTGTTCCATTCCTATTGAGAATACTATTGTAAATCCGGAGAAAGATTATTTAATAATTAACTTTGTAGGCGGCGTGTCATCGATGCGCGAGTTCTTCCCCTCGGTGCTGAAGCACGACGGCAGCAAGCAGAGCAACTAGTGCAAGTACGACAACCAGGGCCTGCAGCTCTTCACGGCGTCGCTCTACCTTGCTGGCCTCATTGTCACCTTGTTCGCTTCATACACCACCCGCCAACTTGGCCGCCGCCTCACCATGGTTATGGCAGGCTCCTTCTTCATCATCGGCATCATCTTTAACGGTGCTGCCCGGAGCCTCACCATGCTCATTGCCGATAGGCTCACGTTGGCTTCGCCAATCAGGTATACGGGCTGTGTATTTTTAGGAAAAAATATATATTTTTCATCTCTTAACTTTTCCGTAAGTATAAAAACGACCCCTTTGACTCTGAAACCGGCAAACCTTATTAGTCCCGTAACTCCTTGTACCAGTTAAGTTCCTATGCTCACTTACAGCATCTCCAACAGACGCGCAACGCGCGACGCGCTAAAAAACAGTATACATCGCCGGAATCGCCATCTTTTGCGTGCCGCGACGCGCTGACTCTAGCGACCGCTGCAAAATATAGCACGTCCGAGCCGCTCCAACATACACGCTAAAGTGCAGCGCACGCGAGCAGCCAATGCTTGCCATATGTGGCTTCAAGAGGGGGGCACATGGCTTCACGGCGGGCGACGGCGCGACGGCACCCGCCTCCGAGGTCGTCCGTGGCGGCATGAAAAGGCCGAGCGCGATGTCGGTGCTTGGAGGAGCACCGGCGGTGGCGAAGCCGAAGCTCCCAGCGCTAGGGTTTGCGGCAGCAGCGGCGGAGGGGTCGCAGGTGTAGGAAGAGGTGAGGGGGATGTCGGCGCGTCCGTCCATCGGGCGAAAGGGGCGCGGCGGAAAGGGTGTTGCGCGAGTGCTTGAGTGTGCAGCGCGCGGAAGCGGGCGCTGTCGGTATAAAAACCGGCGGATCTCGGATAGGGGGTCCCGAACTGTGCATTTAGGATCGATGGTAACAGGAGACAAGGGACATAATGTTTACCCAGGTTTGGGCCCTCTCTATGGAGGTAATACCCTACGTCCTGCTTGATTGATATTGATGAATATGAGTGTTACAAGAGTTTATCTACCACGAGATTGTAATGGCTAAACCCTAGACATCTAGCCTATATGACTATGGTAATGAGTATCCTTTCCGGACTAACCCCTCTGGTTTATATAGACACCGAGGGGATCAAGGGTTTACATAGAGTCAGTTACAATAAGTAGGAATCTTCATAGTCAGTCGCCAAGCTTGCCCTTCACACCAAGGAGAGTCCAATCCGGACACGGGTACAGTCTTCGGCCTTCATGTCTTCACAACACATCAGTCCGGCCCATGGATAACAGGCTGGACGCCCGAGGACCCCTTAGTCCAAGACTCCCTAAGTAGCCCCTGAACCTGGCTTCAATGACGAGGAGTCCAGCGCACATAATGTCTTCGGCATTGCAAGGCAGGTTCCCCCTTCCGAACTCCTAGTTTATCTTCAGATGTAATGATTGTATCCGGACTTGTATGCACAACCGCAGAGGACATAATATTTCATGGGTTCAACCCACCGACCACTTTTTGGTAATATGACACCACGCCTCTACTTGCGAACCGTTTTAGCCGGCCCGTCGCCCCACGTTCCAGGACGTGGCCTTATTGGCACGTCTTATCCAAGCGAAGGTCGTGCCTCCCTTTTTTAAAGGATTTTTGTCGACCCAGACGTGGGTAACCCAACCGTCGCTTGGGTACAACTCCTTGGAAACAAGCAAGTTTTCGAGGCCCGAGAGGAGACGTTTGATATTTGCATCCTTTATATAGGGGTACAGACCTGTCTTTTTCTTCCACGCTTGCCTCTTCCTCAACTCCTGCTACCCCGAGTTCCAACACCCGGGTTTCGGTCGCCACCAGCCCCAGTCATGTCCGGATCTAGCCGTCAAGGCCGGTGGGTAGCCTCTTCTGTTACGGAGGAAGACATTGCAAAGCTTCAGGCGGCAAGGTACGTGACCGCTAAAATCCATCATCGGCTTCCTGCCGAGGGGAAGGTTATTCCCACCCCCAGATCCGGCGAGAGGGTCGTGTTTGTGTCCCACTTCCTCCGCGGGTTGGGGTTTGCACTTAACCCCTTCGTCCGAGGGTTCATGTTCTATTACGGGCTAGACTTTCACGATTTGGCCCCGGACTCTATTCTTCTTATCTCGGCGTTTATCGTCGTGTGCGAAGCCCTCCTCCGAACTCCTCCGCACTTCGGCTTGTGGCTCAAGACCTTCGATGTGAAGCCACGAGTGTTAGAGGGGGAGTAGGCCGAATGCGGCGGAGCTACAGTGAGCAAGCTTGCTAGCGCCGTTTGGCTGAAAGGATCCTTCGCCAAATCTTCCGATCTGTGGCAGCAGGGGTGGTTCTATATCACCGAGCCCCACAGCTCCAAGTGGGCAAGCACGCCCGCATTCCACCCAGCCCTCCAACTCAGCTTGCATCGTGGATTAACAAGGGGCTAGATTGGGGATCAACGAATGATGTGCGAACTCTGCAAAGTCGCATCCGAAGCCTCATTGAGAGGGACATCGACATAGCCAGCATCGTTCATGTAATGCTAGTTCGCTGGACCCTGCCATGCCAGCGCCGGCCTCTCTGCCTATGGGAGTTCAATCCAGTAGGGCCGAGGACTCTTCAGAACTTCTTCGGCACAACGCACGAAGGAATGTGGAGATTATTCTTCGGGAAACGAAGGCAATGCCCGGACATCACCGAAGATGTCGGCCTAGACTGTAACCATCCGGACACCTCGGTAAGTACCCGTTTTACCGAATACCTCATAATCAGATACCCAGGGCAAGATACCAACAATATCATCCTTTTTCAGGGCTGGATAAAGAAGATGGAATTGATTAGGTGTCCGGCTCCCCTTCCCGAAGACTCAGCTACTCCTGTGTTAACAAGGATGCTGGCCTCGGCGCCATACCAAGCGTCAGCAGGGGAGGGCGAAAAGACCCAAGATGACCTTGGTTCCGGAGGTAAGTCGGACACTGAGTCCGGAGAAATCGACCTTTCCTCGCCCGTACACGGAGGCGGAAAAGGACCCAGTATCCCTTCTCCAAACAGGAGGAAAAGGGCCACCTTCGAAGATTGGGAGGGGCGATCTTTCAAGAAGGGCAAGATGCCGTCGTCGACCGGCTTGGGTTTGGAAAGTGACGCCATTGAGCAGCTCCAACAAGGGGGCAAGCCCTCGGCCAAACCATAAGAGAATCCTGAGTACTTCGATAGCGTCCCGCTCCGTTGCTTTTACCGAAGATATACGTAACACATTCATGCATTTTTATAGGTCGGCACAGAGTTTTTCTGGGTGATCCTCTTCTTCGGGGAGTCTTCTTCCAGAGATGATGGAGAGCGAGACGCCTCCTCCGACCTCCTCGCCCAATAAGGCGGATGACTCTGAAGTGTCATCGCGGAGGGTCCTTTAGACCAGGGGACAGAAGAGGCAGTACCCAAAGGTGGACCTCCGACCATACGGGATTCCGGGGCTAATGGTAACAAAGGCCCCGGACTGTCTGGTTCACAGCTGACAGCGATTTTAGAGACGGGCGAGCAGATTCCTTCAAAGGATAATTGTGCTTTTGGAGTAGCTTCCGGAGACCCGGAGACTCCGGATATATTGCGGAACATGTTGCGGAAAGCATCTGTCTCGGGGGAACAGTGTACCTTGATGGGTACAGTGATTGAGAAGATTTCGTCCGCGAAGAGCGGATTAAATGAAGCTTTCATGAGCCTACTGAAGGGCTTCGAGGTTTGTGACATAATGTTTTCAGCTATGTTTCATTTGCAAAGATGCGCCTGTGTATAGGTAGTAGCCCCTGATACTCGGGTTGGCTTCCATTGGGAAGCAAACGGAGGATCGAAAAGGATCATTTGAGGACTAACCTGATGAACTTTGAGCGCAGGCTGCTTCCCCCTTGGCCACTTCCCGGAATATGGAGACTGCCGATTTGCAGCGGAAGCTTGATGTGGCAGGGGATGATCTTGCTTTAATCAATATGCGTCTAGACGAGTCGCAAGGTATGTATTTGGGGCAATCCTCATACATTTTTGTGGTATAAGCATGATGCTGAGATTTGGCTGCAGATGGTGCTGCCACCATTGAAGTTCTCCGAGCGGAGCTGGCCCGAGCCAAGGAGTAGGCCCGGTGTAGCAATGCTGCTGCCGAAGAGGCATCGACTAAATTAAAAGCCGAACAAACTGCACAGCGCCAAGATGAGGAGAAGATATCCACGATGACGCTCGAACTGGAGAATGCTATCGATCGCTATGAATTTCTGGAGAAGGAGAGTAAAGCCTTAACGGCTGATCTGGACAAGGCCTTACAAGAGGCGAGAGAAGCGCGATCGGAATGCAGAGCAGTCCGTGAGGAGGTTCGACAAGCAAGGGAGATCGCGGATGGAAAGCCCTTTCTACTGCAAACTAAGTTCAGCGACCCGAACTATGCCCACCTTAAGCAAGTATGGAGTTCTCCGGGCGAGTTCTTGGACTTGCCGAAGAATTCTGCCGATGCGGCGCAGTATTACCAAGCGCGAGATGGATATGCAATGGAGAAGCTTTTTTGGTCGCAGTTTGGCGCATCAAAGCACCCTCTATTGCTCAATGAACAGATGTACCAATGGGCCAAACTTCATAGGATATCCGGCGCTGCCATGAAGGATGTCGTAATCCGATTGTGGCCAACCGAGCCTATTTCGAATAGCTATTTCGGTTTAGTGCAAAGGCTTATTGACGCGGTGTCGCGTATCGACGTTGTTAAGCGGTCAACATGCATTGAGGGTGCACGGATGGCTTTTTCCCGAGTCAAGACGTTCTAGGGGAAGATGAAGGCCATCTATGTTGCGACAAAGGGTCCACCCAAGGGCAAGGACCGCCCAGAACCGGAGCATTATTTTGAAGACATCCTAGAGGCCGCCCGCTTGATAGAGGGTCAGTGCTCAAAAGACATAATGTTCGAGTGAGGTGTATGAAAGTTGTAAAAGACAATTTTATAGTCAATCTATTTATATTTTGCTTGAAAGCTTGAATTCCTCCTGTGCAGCTGTTTTGATATAACCTAAAAGTTTTCCAGTCATCGGCTTCAGCCCCCTCGTAGGAAGTACGAGGGTGTTCGAAAAGGCATCTAATCACTATTTATCCAATGTCTTGGTCCATGAAGGAGGTGATAATGCGGCGAACCAGGAAATCGGACTATAAGGCATTAACACTTTCACTTAGCCATAGGAGTTTTATGGTGGGGCTACGACATAGCCCCTGATATGTATGCGGCATATGGTGCCTTACATATTTGATCTGAAAAAGATCCCTCGTGTGACACGAAGAATCGCTAAAGATTCCAAGAAGTCGTCAAGTGTTTGACCAGCTCACGCTGCATCATGCCAGTCAGTTTTCGACTTCCTCTACTGAGGTGCTCATCTGGTTTAGACCAGGGCACAATCGCAGTAATTCTCCCTTTACTACCCTAGTCGATAGAGCGGAACATAGGGTAGCAAGCACAGGAGCCGGGCAACCCAACTATTGACCCAAGACAATGATTCGAAGCTGATGCATATGAGGCCAAACTTGCGATGCCGAAGTATGCTATAGAGCTGTTCGGACTTTTACTGGCAACTCATTTGTTCCCACACCGAGCCCCTGGCGGGTTATGCCAAGGTATTTATGTGAAATAACCGTAGGAGCCATATTTGTTGGGAAAACAATACGAATAATCAGTTCGGATATTGTTTACTGGTAACTGAGCGATATACCAATTATATATATACATACATAAACACTATTCTGATCACGGGATCAGAATAATATTCTGATCACAACATGAACTTCCCGAGTAACGCGCCTGACCTTCCCTGTGTGCTAGGTTGAACTTCAGCTAAAAGGTGTTCAAATGGGGCTTGCTATATACCGTTGGAAAGCTATGGACACCGGTATCATGACTCAAGTTAATTTTTTGGCAAAATGTAAACGGTTTAAGAGCAATTTTGAAAACTGTTTTTTCTTTGTACAAAAAACATGAATCGTATTTTCGATCGCATTTTTAAACCATTTATCGGAATGAGACAAATAATATGGCGTTGGAAAGCCGCTGCAAAACTGCTCCTTCCACATGTTGAAAGTTTTCTCTAATTCCTTACGGTTAAAGAGTAATTCGGAAAATCGTAGAATTTCGCAAACGGAACACCCGAGTTCGTATTTTGGATGTCATTTCTAAACGGCTAATCCAATTGAGGCAAATAATATGGCGTTGGAAAGCTTATGAAAATGCCCTACTTTTTCATGTTAAAAGTTTTTTCTAATTTTAAACGGTTTAAAAGTAATTTAGAAAACGGTACAAGTTCCACTGAGTTTGTATGTTCGAGCTAATTTTTTAACTATATGTCCAAATGCAGCAAATGATATGGCGTTGGAAAGCTTGAAGAAATGCGAAACTTCTTTGTATATATTGTTGCTCCTAATTCATTACTGTTTTATTTCAGTTTTGAAAATGGCTAAAAACGTATTTTTGACGTAATTTCTACAAACTTTATCGGAATGGGGCAAATAATATACCGCTGAAAAGCTACGGAAAATGCGAAACTTTTTCATGTTGATGGTTTTCTCTGATTCCAGCCATTTTTAAGTAATTTCAAAAACAGAGAAATCATGTGTTCTGCCTTTATCGCGAAACAGATTCTTCGAAAATGCACCACGTGAAGAACCTGAACTTCTCGGCACATGTACCTGAACTTCACTCTGTTTTTCACGTGATTTTTTTGCTCGTAGGTCTCCATCCACTGCTCGTAACTCTCCATCCACTCACCGGAATTGAGCAAGTGATATACCAGTGGAAAGCTGCTGTAAGCACATAACTTTCCCGTGTTGATCGTTTTTTCACACTCGCGATGATTTTAAAAGTTTTTCATCTGAAATTCATTCAGTGTAGTAGTTCAACTTCATGCTGTTTTCACGTTGAACTTTTGTGACGTATTTTCGTTTGTAATTTTCTCATAGATTCGTTAGTATTACACAAATGCTACTCCTTTTGTACAAACCCCTCTCACAATAAATTTTTTAACTTTCTCTGACCGAGGACTTGAAACTTACACAAACGATATTCTTGTAGTTTTGAGGTAAATTAGAAAATGGTGAGATCATGATTTCTGCGTTCATCGCGAACGGAAATGCACTGCATGAAGTAGTTGAACTTTTGGGGCATGTCTGTTTGAACTTCACTCTGTTTTTGACGTTTTGTTTTTTGACGTGCTGTTTTTTTGCAGTGCGTGAAGTAGTTGAACTTCTGGGACATGTCTGTTTGAACTTCACTCTGTTTCACTTTATTGTATTTTTCTTATATGAAATACACACCGTGTAGTACGTGAACTTCCGGTTGTTATCACTTTTGAACTTATCTCTGGTTTGAGAGAATTATTTTAAAACACAAAAAACTACATTTTTTATGTATTTTGGACATCTAAATACATGGTGAACCTCTCTCACAAGAATTTTTGAACTTTTCCTCGCCGAGCACTTGAACTTCTAGCAACCATTTTTTCCGTTTATGAGTTGTTTTTAAAAGTGCAAAAAATGGCGTTGTGTTTTTTATTTTTTGAACGGGTAAATCCTAGGTTTTAATAAACTCCGAACTTCTGTGTTATTTCAATTTGAACTTCACCTTTTTATATTTTGATTAAAGAATTGTATTCAATTTTTATTAGAAAAAATCAAGCATGGAAATACAAGGTGAACCTCTCTCACAAGGATTTTTGAACCTCCGGGACAGAGCACTTGAACTTCTTTCAACAAACCTTTTAGGCTTTTCTTTTTCTATACTTTTTATTCTCACCTGAAATGCATTCCTTGCAGTAGTTGAACTTCTCCTTGTTTTCACCTTGAATTTTTGTCATGTATTTTTGTTCAACCTCACTCATAAGAATTTTTGAACTTTCTCGGGCCGAGCACTTGAGCTTATAGCAACAAAACTTTTAGCCTTTACTTTTTCATTCTTTTTTTAATACAAAATGTACACAGTGTAGTATGTGAACTTCTGGCAGTTATCCGAAGTTCCGAGATCATGCGTTCTGCCTTCATCGCAAAAACAAAGTCTCCGAATATGCACTACATGAAGAGGTTGAACTTCTGGAGCAGTTCTTTTTGAACTTCAGTCTGTTCTTTTCACTGTTATTTTTTGCCCCTAACTCCCCAACCACTTACCGGAATTGAGCAAATGATATACTGATGGAAAGCTGTTGAAAACATGCAAATTTCCCGTGTTGATAGTTTTTTCATACTCGCGAAGTTTGAACTTGTAATTTTTCTTAAAAAAATGGGGAAAATCTTTTTAAAACTTTTTTTGTGTTTCCTATTTTTAATTTGAACTTCTTGGTTTTATTCTTTACTAATGAGAAAAAATGAGTATTTTATATACTTCGAAATTCTTTGTTATTTTAATTTGAACTTCTTAGTTTTATTCTTAAGTAACGAGGAAAGTCGAGTTTTTTTAACTTCTTTGTTTTAAAATTTTGAGCTTCTTGGTTTTATTTTTTAATAATGTGCAAAATTCGATTTTTTTACAGACATCGAACTTCACCTTTTTTTAATTTGAAATTCTTAGTTTTATTGGTTAGTAACGAGGAAAATGCTTTTTTATATTAGCAATGATACGACGCCGTTATTTTAATTCGAACTTCAATTTTTATAGAATGGGGAAAATTGGCTTTTATACAATCTGTTGAAATGCTCCTCTTTTTAATTTGAACTCCTCTGTTTTTTTTACAAACGGCGGAGAATCCGTTATAAAGATTTTTGAACTACTTATTTTTAACTTCTTGCTCAAATTTTTTGAACTTCCAAATTTGTCTTTTAGATATTAACAACTTCATTTTTAATGCTGACCTGCTATGGTTTATAAATTTGAACTTCTTACAGAATTTTGCCGCGACATTTTTTATGCATTTTTTCCTTTTCGATGAAGTGGCCTAGGCGGTCCCTTTTTTTATTTGACGATTTTTCTTCTGTACGTGGTACATGTGAACTTCGAAATTTCTGAAATATGAACTTCGCATGCTATTTTTTTCATGAAACTCCATAGTTTTTATTCTTTGAATCCCATGACTTTTTTGTTTACATTTTTTTGGTTTGAACTTCGATGTTCTTTACACCTGAACTTTTGAAATCACACCTTTTTTATACATGTTTTCCCTTGATTCCAACATGTGTAAAAACAATAGGAAAATCTTGGTCAATTCTCATAAGCAATAGGACAAATATTTAGAGGGCACCCATAATAGCTTTTTTGTTCTATTCAGTGTACTACGGACAAGCACATGCACATCACATCCACACAAAAATTTGGCTCCCCTAAAATGAAAAAGATTTCAGTGTCACAGGACGATCATATAAGCATCTGGAATTAGGAAACATGTACCTTTTTTTCAGAAATGCACCTTTTTTCTGTATGCGAACTTCAACTTTTTTATATATGAACTACATTGCGAATTTACATTTTGTTCCATATGCATCTTCTAGGCGGATGCGTTCTCCCTCAAAAACAATGTCTTTTGAACTTTCTAGGTGGAAGTCGTTGAACTTCTAGATTATTAAAAGAGCATGCCTTTTTAGTTCTCAATCAATACGGTATATTAAAAAATTGTACACACAAAGTTTCACATCGTTTCGGGAGTAACACGTACATGAAGTTCCCTATACTTCATCAAAAATGGTTTAAGATAGTTTACTTTTGGGACACTGAAGCTTGTCTTGATCATAGTTCTAACTATTTTTTCTCTGTACATCGGAACCCATCCATCCATCCATCCCTTTTAGGCGGAACAACTGGGTGTTTGCATCCTACTACTACTGGCGTGCTAAAAACATGTGTCAAGACTGTATACTAGGAGAGTGAAGAAGCCAGAGCAGTTGGCCACCTCCCTGCCTCTATATGTTAATTGCCTTTCTTGGTGTCCTGATGCCATTTGTACAGAAGTAATCTCAAGTAAAAGCCAACAACATTTTGCACAGGAGAAACAGTAGAGCCAAATTCTTTTTAACAGCTGCCCGAGGTTGTGAAGCGACGGCTGCAAGTTACCATGGAAACTCGTACAAAGAGCATGGTCCCTAATTAAATTGGCTCTCCCGATACGTATAATTTCTCATTCAGGTATACCATGCCCATCCAGTTGTTCATATTGAATCAGTATATATATATATAACTTGTCCGCATTACTGCCGGTAGCCGTATGTATTCCTCCAAGTTCCATATGCACTCTGACCTCCTCTGTGTTCCTTGGGGCGTCGCCTGCGCGCGACATAATGATATGCCAGTACTTAGTGAAAGAACACCGCCTGCGCACGACATAATGATATGCCAGTACTTAGTGAAAGAACGTCGCCTACGCGCGGCATAATGATATGCCAGTAGTTAGTGAAAGAACGAACAAGGACGAATATATGGATGCACATGTATGCACCTAACCTCCAACCATCCCAAAATATAAATTACTTGATTCCTCGTACACCATAGTTGAGGGAGTCCTGGATTAGGGGGTGTCCGGATGGCCGGACTATACCTTCAGCCGGACTCCTGGACTATGAAGATACAAGATTGAAGACTTCGTCCCGTGTCTGGAAGGGACTTTCCTTGGCGTGGAAGGCAAGCTTGGCGATACGGATATGCAGATCTCCTACCATTGTAACCGACTTTGTGTAACCCTAACCCTCTCCGGTGTTTATATAAACTGGAGGGTTTTAGTCCGTAGGACAACATACACAACAACAATCATACCATAGGCTAGCTTCTAGGGTTTAGCCTCTCCGATCTCGTGGTAGATCTACTCTTGTACTACCCATATCATCAATATTAATCAAGCAGGACATAGGGTTTTACCTCCATCGAGAGGGCCCGAACCTGGGTAAAACTTCGTGTCCCTTGCCTCCTGTTACCATCCAGCCTAGACGCACAGTTTGGGACCCCCTACCCGAGATCCGCCGGTTTTGACACCGACAATAGTCCTGAAGAAATAGCTAGTACTTGTAGGGATATCACCGAACATGTACAGAGCAACAAATCAGAGCAAGTGAAAAACAGAAAATTTGGAGGATTTTTTCCCAGTTATTCTTTGCAAAACTCTGAACATCACCAACACGCCACGAAAAATCAATCAACCACTATATGATTCAGGATACATGTGTACAGATTACGCTCTAGTTGAGTGATAGAACAAGGAGCCGCTGGCTCCAGCATGGGGGACAGTGAGTAGGCAAGGAGGAGGCATGACGTACACAGCTGCACTTCACATCACGATTTATTGAATGAGCAACGCAATACACACCTTGGCGACCTGTCGCTGGACAGTGAGTCGCCGCGACGGATGTGCAATGCGCAGGTGTGCTTCTTGCTGTAGTAGAAGGGGAGTAGAAGAACTAGAACTGCCACCCCCGTCAACCACCCCGATCCCCATGTACAGAATCATGCTTGCCCTGCTCCAATTCGCGCCCTGGTCCACGATCTCTGCTACCAGCCCGGACGTGATGCACAGGCGTACTGGTGAAGACGTGCAAATGTGTGCGGCGAGCCGGGATCGACCCGGGTGTGGAGGGGTGGGAGCGGTTGCTCCATGGATGAACCTTCCTCGGGAAGGTCAAGGCTGCCCTTGTGAGAAGGTCAATGTGGTCGGCCAGGACGGCGCGTGTGTGGGATCCCAGGCGGTGTGGTGAGGCCGCAGCCCGCATCGGCTCCGCGCAAGGAAGGATGGCATGCATGGAGTAAAAGGTAGTGGGCACTGGGTGTTGGGGAACGTAGTAATTTCAAAAAAAAATTCATACGCACACGCAAGATCATGGTGATGCATAGCAACGAGAGGGGAGAGTGTGATCTACATACCCTTGTAGACCGACAGCGGAAGCGTTAGCACAAGGCGGTTGATGTAGTCGTACGTCTTCACGGCCCGACCAATCAAGCACCGAAACTACGGCACCTCCGAGTTCTAGCACACGTTCAGCTCGATGACGATCCCCGGACTCCGATCCAGCAAAGTGTCGAGGAAGAGTTCCGTCAGCACGACGGCGTGGTGACGATCTTGATGTACTACTGTCGCAAGGCTTCGCCTAAGCACCGCTACAATATTATCGAGGATTATGGTGGAAGGGGGCACCACACACGGCTAAGAATATGATCACGTGGATCAACTTGTGTCTAGAGGTGCCCCCCTGCCCCCGTATATAAAGGAGCAAGGGAGGAGGAGGCCGGCCCTAGGAGGGGGCGCGCCAAGTGTGGAGTCCTACTAGGACTCCCTAGTCCTAGTAGGATTCCACCTCCCATATGGAATAGGAAAAGAGGAAGGGAAAAGGAGAAGGAAGGAAGGGGGCGCCCCCCTTCCCTAGTCCAATTCGGACCAGACCAAGGGGAGGGGTGTGGCCACTCTTGAGGCCCTTTTTCTTCTTTCCCGTATGGCCCAATAAGGCCCAATACGTATTCCCGTAACTCTCCGGTACTCCGAAAAATACCCGATTCACTCGGAACCTTTCCGATGTCTGAATATAGTCGTCCAATATATCGATCTTTACGTCTCGACCATTTCGAGACTCCTCGTCATGTCCCCGATCTAATCCGGGACTCCGAACTCCTTCGGTATATCAAAACTCATACACACATAATATAACTGTCATTGAAACCTTAAGCGTGCGGACCCTACGGGTTCGAGAACAATGTAGACATGACCGAGACACGTCTCCAGTCAATAACCAATAGCGGAACCTGGATGCTCATATTGGCTCCCACATATTCTACAAAGATCTTTATCGGTCAGACCGCATAACAACATACGTTGTTCCCTTTGTCATCGGTATGTTACTTGCCCGAGATTCGATCGTCGGTATCTTAACACCTAGTTCAATCTCGTTACCGGCAAGTCTCTTTACTCGTTCTGTAATACATCATCTCACAACTAACTCATTAGTTGCAATGCTTGCAAGGCTTATGTGATGTGCATTACCGAGAGGGCCCAAAGATACCTCTCCGACAATCGGAGTGACAAATCCTAATCTCGAAATACGCCAACCCAACATTTACCTTTGGAGACACCTGTAGAGCTCCTTTATAATCACCCAGTTACGTTGTGACGTTTGGTAGCACACAAAGTGTTCCTCCGGCAAACGGGGGTTGCATAATCTCATAGTCATAGGAACATGTATAAGTCATGAAGAAAGCAATAGCAACATACTAAACGATCGGGTGCTAAGATAATGGAATGGGTCATGTCAATCACATCATTCTCCTAATGATGTAATCCCATTAATCAAATGACAACTCATGTCTATGGTTAGGAAACATAACCATCTTTGATCAACGAGCTAGTCAAGTAGAGGCATACTAGTGACACTCTGTTTGTCTATGTATTCACACATGTATTATGTTTCCGGTTAATACAATTCTAGTATGAATAATAAACATTTATCATGATATAAGGAAATAAATAATAACTTTATTATTGCCTCTAGGGCATATTTCCTTCAGTCTCCCACTTGCACTAGAGTCAATAATCTAGTTCGGATCGCCATGTGATTTAACATCAACAGTTCACATCACCATGTGATTAACACCCATAGTTCACATCGACATGTGACCAACACCCAAAAAGTTTACTAGAGTCAATAATCTAGTTCACATCGCTATGTGATTAACACCCAAAGAGTACTGAGGTGTGATCATGTTTTGCTTGTGGGAGAAGTTTAGTCAACGGCTCTGCCACATTCAGATCCGTAAGTATTTTGCAAATTTCTATGTCAACAATGCTCTGCATGGAGCTACTCTAACTAATTGCTCCCACTTTCAATATGTATCCAGATTGAGACTTACAGTCATCTAGATCAGTGTCAAAATTTGAATCGATGTAACCCTTTACGACGAACCTTTTTTGTCACCTCTATAATCGAGAAACATATCCTTATTCCACTAAGGATAATTTGACCGCTGTCCAGTGATCTACTCCTAGATCACTATTGTACTCCCTTGCCAAAAATAGTGTAGGGTATACAATAGATCTGGTACACAGCATGGCATATTTTATAGAACCTATGGCCAAGGCATAGGGAATGACTTTCATTCTCTCTCTATCTTCTGCCGTGGTCGGGTTTTGAGTCTTACTCAACTTCACACCTTGTAACACAGGCAAGAACTCTTTCTTTGACTGTTCCATTTTGAACTACTTCAAAATCTTGTCAAGGTATGTACTCATTGAAAAACTTATCAAGCGTCTTGATCTATCTCTATAGATCTTGATACTCAATATGTAAGCAGCTTTACCGAGGTCTTTCTTTGAAAAACTCCTTTCAAACACTCCTTTATGCTTTGTAGAATAATTCTACATTATCTCCGATCAACAATATGTCATTCACATATACTTATCAGAAATGCTGTAGTGCTCCCACTCACTTTCTTGTAAATACAGGCTTCACTGCAAGTTTGTATAAAACTATATGCTTTGATCAACTTATCAAAGCGTATATTCCAACTCTGAGATGCTTGCACCAGTCCATAGATGGATCGCTGGAGCTTGCATATTTTGTTAGCACCTTTAGGATTGACAAAACTTTCTTGTTGCATCATATACAACTCTTCTT
This sequence comes from Triticum turgidum subsp. durum, assembly GCA_900231445.1. NCBI lineage: Eukaryota > Viridiplantae > Streptophyta > Magnoliopsida > Poales > Poaceae > Triticum > Triticum turgidum. The sequence goes on from LT934119.1 coordinate 4,032,940, forward strand.
TAATAAATCCATTAAGGAATGCAGTTTTGTTTATCCACTTGCCAGATTTCATAAAATGCGACAATTGCTAACATGATTCGGACAGACTTAAGCATCGCTACGGGTGAGAAGGTCTCATCGTAGTCAATCCCTTGAACTTGCCGAAAACCTTTTGCGACAAGTAGAGCTTTGTAGACAGTAATATTACTGTCAGCGTCAGTCTTCTTCTTGAAGATCCATTTATTCTCAATTGCTTGCCGATCATTGGGCAAGTCAACCAAAGTCCATACTTTGTTCTCATACATTGATCCCATCTCAGATTTCATGGCTTCAAGCCATTTTGCGGAATCTGGGCTCACCATCGCGTCTTCATAGTTCGTAGGTTCATCATGATCTAGTAGCATGACTTCCAGAACAGGATTACCGTACCACTCTAGCGTGGATCTTACTCTGGTTGATCTACGAGGTTCAGTAGTATCTTGTTCTGAAGTTTCATGATCATTATCATTAGCTTCCTCACTGATTGGTGTAGGTGTCACAGAAACAGGTTTCTGTGATGTGCCACTTTCCAATAAGGGAGCAGGTACAGTTACCTCGTCAAGTTCTACTTTCCTCCCACTCACTTCTTTCGAGAGAAACTCCTTCTCTAGAAAGTTTCCAAATTTAGCAACAAAAGTCTTGCCTTCGGATCTGTGATAGAAGGTGTATCCAATAGTTTCCTTTGGATATACTATGAAGACGCACTTCTCCGATTTAGGTTTGAGCTTATCAAGTTGAAACTTTTTCACATAAGCATTGCAACCTCAAACTTTAAGAAACGACAACTTAGGTTTCTTGCTAAACCATAGTTCATACGGTGTCATCTCAAACGGATTTAGATGGTGCCCTATTTAACGTGAATGTAGCTGTCTCTAATGCATAACCCCAAAACAATAGCGGCAAATCTGTAAGAGACATCATAGATCGCACCATATCAAATAAAGTACGATTACGACGTTCGAACACACCATTACACTGTGGTGTTCCAGGTTGCGTGAGTAGTGAAACTATTTCACATTGTTTTAACTGAAGACCAAACTCGTAATTCAAATACTCTTCTCCACGATCAGATCGTAGAAACTTTATTTTCTTGTTATGATGATTTTCCACTTCACTCTGAAATTCTTTGAACTTTTCAAATGTTTCAGACTTATGTTTCATCAAGTAGATATACTCAAATCTGCTCAAATTATCTGTGAAGAACAGAAAAATAATGATACCCGTCGCGAGCCTCAGTATTCATCGGACCACATACATCAGTATGTATGATTTCCAACAAATCTGTTGCTCGCTCCATTGTTCCAAAGAACAGAGTCTTAGTCATCTTGCCCATGAGGCATGGTTCGCAAGCATCAACTGATTCATAATCAAGTGATTTCAAAAGCCCATCAGCATGGAGTTTCTTCATGCGCTTTACACCAATATGACCTAAACGGCAGTGCCACAAATAAGTTTGCACTATCATTATTAACTTTGCATCTTTTGGTTTCAATATTATGTTTATGTGTATCACTACGATCAAGATCCAACGAACTATTTTCATTGGGTGTGTAACCATATAAGGTTTTATTCATGTAAACAGAACAACAATTTATTCTCTTACTTAAATGAATAACCGTATTGCATTAAACATGATCAAATCATATTCATGCTCAACGCAAACACCAAATAACACTTATTTAGGTTCAACACTAATCCCGAAAGTATAGGGAGTGTGCGATGATGATCATATCAATCTTGGAACTACTTCCAACACACATCGTCACTTCACCCTTAACTAGTTTCTGTTCATTCTGCAACTCCCGTTTCGAGTTACTACTCTTAGCAACTGAACCAGTATCAAATACCGAGGGATTGCTACGAACACTAGTAAAATACACATTAATAATCTGTATATCAAATATACCTTTGTTCACTTTGCCATCCTTCTTATCCGCCAAATACTTGGGGCAGTTCCGCTTCCAGTGACCAGTCCCTTTGCAGTAGAAGCACTTAGTCTCAGGCTTAGGACCAGACTTGGGCTTCTTCACTTGAGCAGCAACTTGCTTGCCGTTCTTCTTGAAGTTCCCCTTCTTCCCTTTGCCCTTTTATTGAAACTAGTGGTCTTGACTACCATCAACACTTGATGCTCTTTCTTGATTTCTACCTTCATCGATTTCATCATCATGAAAAGCTCGGGAGTCGTTTTCGTCATCCCTTGCATACTATAGTTCATCACGAAGTTCTACTAACTTGGTGATGGTGACTAGAGAATTCTATCAATCACTATCTTATCTGGAAGATTAACTCCCACTTGATTCAAGCGATTGTAGTACCCAGACAATCTGAGCACATGCTCACTAGTTGAGCGATTCTCCTCCATCTTTTGGCTATAGAACTTGTTGGAGACTTCATATCTCTCAACTCGGGTATTTGCTTGAAATATTAACTTCAATTCCTGGAACATCTCATATGGTCCATGACGTTCAAAATGTCTTTTGAAGTCCCGATTCTAAGCCTTTAAGCATGGTGCACTAAACTATCATGTAGTCATCATATTGAGCTAGCCAAACGTTCATAACGTCTGCATCTGCTCCTGCAATAGGTCCGTCACCTAGCGGTGCATCAAGGACATAATTCTTCTGTGCAGCAAAGAGGATAAACCTCAGATCACAGATCCAATCCGCATCATTGCTACTAACATCTTTCAACACAATTTTCTCTAGGAACATATCAAAATAAACACAGGGAAGCAACAACGCGAGCTATTGATCTACAACATGATTTGCAAAATACTACCAGGACTAAGTTCATGATAAATTTAAGTTCAATTAATCATATTACTTAAGAACTCCCACTTAGATAGATATCCCTCTAATCCTCTAAGTGATCACGTGATCCAAATCAACTAAACCATGTCCGATCATCACGTGAGATGGAGTAGCTTCATTGGTGAACATCACTATGTTGATCATATCTACTATATGATTCACGCTCGACCTTTCGGTCTCCGTGTTCTGAGGCCATATCTGTATATGCTTGGCTTGTCAAGTATAACATGAGTATTCCGCGTGTGCAACTGTTTTGTACCCGTTGTATTTGAACGTAGAGCCTATCACACCCGATCATCACGTGGTGTCTCAGCACGAAGAACTTTCACAATGGTGCATACTCAGGGAGAACACTTCCTGATAATTAGCGAGAGGTCATGTTAAAATGCTACCGTCAATCAAAGCAAGATAAGATGTATAAAAGATAAACATCACATGCCATCAATATAAGTGATATGATATGGCCATCATCATCTTGTGCTTGTGATCTCCATCTTCGAAGCACCGTCGTGATCACCATCGTCACCGGCACGACACCTTGATCTCCATCGTAGCATCATTGTCGTCTCGCCAATCTTATGCTTCCACGACTATCGCTACCGCTTAGTGATAAAGTAAAGCATTATAGCGCGATTGCATTGCATACAATAAAGTGACAACCATATGGCTCCTGCCAGTTGCCGATAACTTGGTTACAAAACATGATCATCTCATACAATAAAATTTAGCATCATGTCTTGACCATATCATATCACAACATGCCCTGCAAAAACAAGTTAGACGTCCTCTACTTTGTTGTTGCAAGTTTTACGTGGCTGCTACGGGCTTAAGCAAGAACCAATCTTACCTACGCATCAAAACCACAACGATAGTTTGTCAAGTTGGTGCTGTTTTAACCTTCGCAAGGACCGGGCGTAGCCACACTCGGTTCAACTAAAGTTGGAGAAACTGTCACCCGCTAGCCACCTTTGTGCAAAGCACGTCGGGAGAACCGGTCTTGCGTAAGCGTACACGTAATGTCGGTCCGGGCCGCTTCATCCAACAATACCGCCGAACCAAAGTATGACATGCTGGTAAGCAGCATGACTTATATCGCTCACAACTCACTTGTGTTCTACTCATGCATATAACATCAACACATAAAACCTAGGCTCGGATGCAACTGTTGGGGAACATAGTAATTTCAAAAAAAAATCCTACGCACACGCAAGATCATGGTGATGCATAGCAACGAGAGGGGAGAGTGTGATCTACGTACCCTTGTAGACCGACAGCGGAAGCGTTAGCACAACGCGGTTGATGTAGTCGTACGTCTTCACGGCCCGACCGATCAAGCACCGAAACTACGGCACCTCCGAGTTCTAGCACACGTTCAGCTCGATGACAATCCCCGGACTCTAATCCAGCAAAGTGTCGGGGAAGAGTTCTGTCAGCATGACGGCATGGTGACGATCTTGATGTACTACTGTCGCAAGGCTTCGCCTAAGCACCGCTACAATATTATCGAGGATTATGGTGGAAGGGGGCACCGCACACGGCTAAGAATATGATCATGTGGATCAACTTCTGTCTAGAGGTGCCCCCATGCCCCCGTATATAAAGGAGCAAGGGAGGAGGAGGCCGGCCCTAGGAGAGGGCGCGCCAAGTGTGGAGTCCTACTAGGACTCCCTAGTCCTAGTAGGATTCCACCTCCCATATGGAATAGGAAAAGAGGAAGGGAAAAGGAGAAGGAAGGAAGGGGGTGCCCCCCTTCCCTAGTCCAATTCGGACCAGACCAAGGAAAGGGGTGCGGCCACTCTTGAGGCCCTTTTTCTTCTTTCCCGTATGGCCCAATAAGGCCCAATACGTATTCCCGTAACTCTCCGGTACTCCGAAAAATACCCGAATCACTCGGAACCTTTCCGATGTCCGAATATAGTCGTCCAATATATCGATCTTTACGTCTCGACCATTTCGAGACTCCTCGTCATGTCCCCGATCTAATTCAGGACTCTGAACTCCTTCGGTACATCAGAACTCATAGACACATAATATAACTGTCATTGAAACCTTAAGCGTGCGGACCCTACGGGTTCGAGAACAATGTAGACATGACCAAGACACGTCTCCAGTCAATAACCAATAGCGGAACCTGGATGCTCATATTGGCTCCCACATATTCTACGAAGATCTTTATCGGTCCGACCGCATAACAACATACGTTGTTCCCTTTGTCATCGGTATGTTACTTGCCCGAGATTCGATCGTTGGTATCTTAATACCTAGTTCAATCTCGTTACCGGCAAGTCTCTTTACTCGTTCCGTAATACATCATCTCACAACTAACTCATTAGTTGCAATGCTTGCAAGGCTTATGTGATGTGCATTACCGAGAGGGCCCAGAGATACCTCTCCGACAATCGGAGTGACAAATCCTAATCTCGAAATACGCCAACCCAACATTTACCTTTGGAGACACCTGTAGAGCTCCTTTATAATCACCCAGTTACGTTGTGATGTTTGGTAGCACACAAAGTGTTCCTCCGGCAAATGGGAGTTGCATAATCTCATAGTCATAGGAACATGTATAAGTCATGAAGAAAGCAATAGCAACATACTAAACGATCAGGTGCTAAGCTAATGGAATGGGTCGTGTCAATCACATCATTCTCCTAATGATGTAATCCCGTTAATCAAATGACAACTCATGTATATGGTTAGGAAACATAACCATCTTTGATCAAGGAGCTAGTCAAGTAGAGGCATACTAGTGACACTCTGTTTGTCTATGTATTCACGCATGTATTATGTTTCTGGTTAATACAATTCTAGTATGAATAATAAACATTTATCATGATATAAGGAAATAAATAATAACTTTATTATTGCCTCTAGGGCATATTTCCTTCACTGGGCAGGGGAGCTCCGCCGCTGCGCAACTTTCGAAGGTTCCTCGGGGTGGCGGTGCCATGTTCGTCTCCAGGGCGGCGGCGAGCGGAGGAGCGTCGGGGCTGCCGCGGCTAGCTCCGCCGGTGGGATCCGGTAGGAGGTGGAGGCACACGGGGTTGGCCGGCGGAGGCGGGCCGCGGGGTTGGGCGGCGGCGGCGCGCGGGGTTTTGGCCGGTGGAGCCGGGGTGCGGGGTTTGGCGGCGGCCGCGGAGCCAGGGGGCGGCGGCGGTTACCCCGGGGGGAGGCACTGGATCGGGGAGGTTGGGATCGGGCAGGGGAAGTGGTGGGCGTGGGGTGTAACGCCCTCGATGCGCTATATCTCCCACGTGTCGAGGCACGACTTAGAGGCATAACCGCATTGAAAGCAATCTCGCAAGTTAGGCAATCTTCAAAACATCCCATGTAATATATTTATAATAAAAGGGGAGATACATAGTTGGCTTACACTCGCCACATCAATCAGAGTACATAAAATAACATTACATCAAACAAACACTCATGGCCCGACTACGGCACCAAAATAAAAGATAAACCCAACAAGCAACACGGTCCCGATCGCCCCAACTGGGCACCACTACTGATCATCAGGGAAAGACACATAGTATCGGCGTGAGTCCACTACCGATCGCCTCAAGCGCGTCATCTGGAATGGAATCATCAGGCCTTGCATCTGGTTTGGAAGTAATCTGTGAGCCACAGGGACTCAACAATCTTGCACCCTCGCGGTCAAAACTATTTAAGCTTATAGGTAAGGCAAGGTAAATATGTGGAGCTGCAGCAAGCGACTAGCATATATGGTGGCTATCCTGTTCGCAAAAGAGAGCGAGAAGAGAAGGCAAAGTGCGAACGAATAACTAGAGAACAACCTGCGGCAAGCATTACTCCAACACCGTGTTCACTTCCCGGACTCCGCCGAGAAGAGACCATCACGGTAACTCACACCGTTGATTCATTTTAATTAAATTAAGGTTCAAGTTATCTACAACCGGACATTAACAAATTCCCCATATGCCCATAACCGCGGGCACGGCTTTCGAAAGTTCAAATCCCTGCAGGGGAGTCCCAACTTAGCCCATGACAAGCTCTCACGGTCACCGAAGGAATAGACATTCTCCCGAGACATTCCGATCAGACTCGGTATCCCAATTCTACAAGACACTTCGACAAGTTAAAACAAATCCAGCAACACCGCCCGAATGTGCCGACAAATCCCGATAGGAGCTGCACATATCTCGTTCTCAGGGCACACTTAGATGGGCGCTCCATACAACTAAAACCAAACCTCGAGTTTCCCCGAGGGGGCGCTGCACATGACTCTAGTTTGGACCAACACTCAGAGGAGCACTGGCCCGGGGGGGTTTAAATAAGATGACCCTCGGGCTCCGGAAACCCAAGGGAAAAAGAGGCTAGGTGGCAAATGGTAAAACCAAGGTTGGGCATTGCTGGAAAAGCTTTAATCAAGGCGAACTATCAAGGGGTTCCCATTATCACCCAACCGCGTAAGGAACGCAAAATCCGGGAACATAACACCGATATGACGGAAACTAGGGCGGCAAGAGTGGAACAAAACACTAGGCGAGAGGCCGAGCCTTCCACCTTTTACCAAGTATATAGATGCATTAAGATAATAAGATAATATAATGATATCCCAACAAGTAAATAATGTTCCAACAAGGAACGTTCTCCAATCTTCACCTGCAACTAGCAACGCTATAAGAGGGCTGAGCAAAGCGGTAACATAGCCAATCAACGGTTTGCTAGGACATGGTGGGTTAGAGGTTTGACATGGCAATTTGGGAGGCATTATAAGCAAGTGGTAGGCATCATAGCATAGGCATAGCAAAAGAGCGAGCATCTAGCAAAGCAAAGATAGTAGTGATTTACAGGGTATGATCATCTTGCCTGCAAAGTTGTCAGAGTTGACTGGATCCTCGAAAGCAAACTCAACAGGCTCCTCGTTAGCGAACTCGTCACCCGGCTCTACCCAAACAAGACAAACAAGCAAACGGAACGCAATCAACCACGTACAAACTCAAACAACATGATGCAAACATGATATGCTATGCGGGATGCGATATGTGATGCATATGCAAGATTTGACAAGGACTGCATGAACCTGGCCTCAACTTGGGAATCCAAGTGTGCCATTGGAAAGGTGAGGTGAAACCGCTTAAAAACGATTTAAAGAATGCCGGAATCGGAGTTACGGTTTGGAAATGGCAAGCAATTCAAATATGGCACCGGTCTGCGATATACAACACGTAGCCATCTAAATGCAACAAGATGAACATGCTACAGCACTCAAACATGACCACAAAATACATGGCAGGGATCCATACATGACGCTTAACAAAAGAGGAACACTGAGCTATGGCCAATTCATCCATTAACAGGTTCAAACAAACATGGCAAATATGCATTTGGTAAACAGATTTCAGACTTAGTGAAATTAACACTTGTCTGGAATTTCAAATCAGGTAGCACACTTTGGAGCATGAAAACTATATGCTACAGGACCTGAACATGGCAAAGTAAAGCATGGCATGGAGCTACTCATAGAGATTAACAAAAGTCCCTTAGTGAACTTGAGCCAAAAGGGATCAGAAAATACATTTGCAAGCATGTGAACATGGCAAAACATAATCAGTTCTCGGACTTAGTGAAAACTGGAGCATGCAAAATCAGATATCAAGTAGGCATGTTTACAAGCTCGATGCACTCACTACAGAGCAAGGCATGACAATATAAGCATACACCCATCAAGAATACACATTATACAAGCTAGACATGGCAAGAACAATAGCATAGCATGCACGGATAAACTACAACATCCTCGGCAAAATCGCTAACAAGTAGACAATCTGCCCAGATTCACGAAATAGCAAAAGTAGAGCTCGATTGACTCAAGCTAGGGTGCTCCATAATTGCAAACAAGGACATGGATGGATAGAGCACTACAAGATTAACAAAACATCCTTACTGATCATCCTCAAAAGAGGCACGGATCACTAGGAAACAACATGAACATAGGGCATATTAAGATAAACAGATCAAGAACTTAGTGGAAATGCTAAGTCCCTGAAATCAGCATTAGCGAATGCACCCCTTTGCAAGCTTGTGCTAGCCACCACACACATCACAAAAATACATGGATTGCACCTCTGGATAGACGGCAAAACATATAACAAAACTCATGTAGAGCTCAGGGGCATATCATGCACACAATAATCATGGCAAAAATGACAAATATCTAATTGGAGCAGCAGATCTGACAATTATCCCAAATAGCACTCTTCCAACAGCATTTCAGGCATCAAGATGAACTCAAATGAAAATGATGCAATGAGATGAAATGATGTGCTCTCTGAGGCGAACATTTTTATATGCTATATGCCCCAAACGGAGCTACGGATGCAAAGTTACGGCACGACGAACATAGCAAAATAGTTAGGGTTTCGGGGCGAAACGTCAACCGCGAGATGAACTGGATCCAGATCTGCCCCGATTTGCACGCTTCCCGAGGTTCGTCATGGGACTTGTCGGACTTGGGGGCACGGCGGCCGGAGTTCGTCGTGGGGGCCGAAGCTTCGCCGGAGGAGCTCGTGGGGAGGAGGAAGGAGCCGGGATGGAGCTCGCCGGTCTTGGCGCGCGGCGGCCGGAGGAGGTAGGCGTCGCCGGAGCGGGGCGGCTCGCCGGATTTGGCGCGCGGCGACCGGAGCTCGCCGGCTCGGCCGGGAAGGAGGTGGGCGGCGACGGACGCTGGTCGGGCCGCGGGGCTCCTCTGGCCCGGGTGGAGGAGGAAAGGGGCCGGCGCTTGGGCCTGCTGGCCCGCGTCGATGGCGGCGGCGATGCGGTCCCCCGGGGACACGTGGCGCTCGGTGGTAGGCTGGGCGCGGAGGCGGACATGTCCGGCCGGACTGGATGTGTCCGGCGCGGCGCGAGGTGGCAGATCTAGGGTTTTGGAGGGAGGAGAACGAGAATTTCGGAGGGTGGTCTTTATATAGAGGTAGAGGGAGCTAGGAATGTCCAAATGAGGTGCGATTTTCGGCCACGCGATCGTGATCGAACGCTCTAGATGATGGACTGGGTTTTGTTGGGTTTTGGGACAAATTGGAGGGGTGTTGCGTTGTAACACACACGAGGCCTTTTCGGTCCCTCGGTTAACCGTTGGAGCATCAAACGAAGTCCAAATGGTACGAAACTTGACAGTCCAAACAGGCGGTCTACCGGTAGTAAACCAAGGCCGCTTGGCAAGTCTCGGTCCAATCCGGAAATGTTTAATCCCCACACACGAAAGAAAGGTAGAAATGACCACCGGAGGAGAACGAATCACCGGAATGCAAAACGGACAACGGGGAAAATGCTCGAATGCATGAGACGAACATGTATGCAAATGCAATGCACATGATGACATGATATGAGATGCATGACAACGATAACAACACACGGAGACAAAGACCCGAACCCGAGAAAATAAAATAACTTAACGCCGGAAACGGCAAGAGTTGGATTACATATTAGGTAAATCAAATCCGGGGTGTTACAACACTCCACCACTACGAGAGGATCTTGTCCCGAGATCTAGGACTGAAAGAACGCCGGGTATTCGGAACGGAGGTGATCCTCGCGTTCCCAGGTAGCTTCACGGTCGGAATGGTGTGACCACTTGACTTTGAGGAATTTGATTGACTTGTTGCGAGTCTTGCGTTCAGTCTCTTCAAGAATAGCAACGGGGTGCTCACGATAAGAGAGATCTTCTTCGAGCTCAATGTCTTCGAAGTTGATGGTGCGGTCAGGGGTCTTGAAGCACTTTCGGAGCTGAGAGACATGGAACACGTCATGCACATTTGCAAAGTTTGAAGTAAGCTCGAGTTGACAGGCGAGATCGCCTCTCTTGCTGACAATCTTGAAAGGTCCCACGTATCTAGGGGCAAGCTTCCCTTTCATACCGAAGCGACGAGTACCTTTCATTGGAGAGACACGGAGGTAAACATGATCTCCGATCTTGAAAGCCAAATCATGGTGCTTACTATCATAGTAGCTCTTCTGGCGGGATTGGGCTGCTTTGAGATTATCTCGAATGAATTTGCACATTTCCTCTGCCTCTGTGATTAAGTCATTTCCCAGAAGTTGACGTTCACCGGTTTCAGGCCAGTTGAGAGGGGTACGGCACTTCCTGCCATACAGAATTTCAAATGGGGCCTTGCCCGAACTTGCTTGAAAACTGTTGTTGTAGGAGAATTCAGCATAGGGAAGACAATCCTCCCACTTCATGCCGAAGGAGATCACACAAGCCCTGAGCATATCTTCAAGAATCTGGTTGACACGCTCGACTTGACCGCTAGTTTGAGGATGGAAAGCTGTACTGAAGCGGATGTTGGTACCCATGGCCTTCTGAAAAGAATCCCAAAACTTGGAGGTAAAGATGCTACCACGGTCTGAAGAGATCACATGTGGAATACCGTGCAAAGAGACAATCCAAGAGGTATAGAGTTCCGCCAATTGAGCTGCAGTGATAGACTCTTTGATAGGCAGAAAGTGAGCCACTTTAGTGAGTTTGTCGATGACAACGAATATCGCATCATTGTCACGCTTGGACTTTGGAACCCAGTCACGAAGTCCATCTCAATGTGATCAAACTTCCATTCTGGAATGGCAAGAGGTTGGAGGAGACCAGCTGGCCTTTGGTGTTCTGCCTTCTCTCTTCTGCATACATCGCATTCATTCACGAACTGAGCAATCTCGCGCTTCATTCGAGTCCACCAATAAGCCTGCTTGAGGTCTTGATACATCTTCGTGCTCCCAGGGTGGATGGAGAGGAGAGAATTGTGAGCCTCGTTCATGATCACTTTACAAAGGTCACCTTTGGGCACAACAATACGATCCTCGAAGAAGAGAGTATCCTTGTCATCAAGGCGGTAGCACTTGTACTTGGGTTGACTCTTGGCAATCCCAATCTTCACCTTTTTCACCATAGCATCAAGAAGCTGAGCTTGGCAAATCTGGTCTTCCAAGGTAGGAGAGACTTGAAGGTTGGCGAGGAAACCTTGAGGAACAACTTGCAGATTAAGTTTGCGGAAAGCTTCACAAAGCTCGGGTTGATAAGGCTTGAGAATCAGACTGTTGTAATAAGCCTTCCTGCTCAATGCGTCAGCAATCACATTGGCCTTGCCTGGAGTATACTCGATACTCGGATTATATTCTTGAATCATTTCGACCCATCGAGTCTGCCTGAGGTTGAGGTTAGGCTGAGTGAAGATGTACTTGAGACTCTTGTGGTCAGTGAAGATGTCCACTTTTCTTCCCACTAAGAGATGTCTCCAAGTCAGAAGAGCATGTACAACTGCCGCCAACTCGAGGTCATGAGTGGGGTAGTTCTTCTCGTTGGGCTTCAACTGGCGGGAGGTATAAGCCACAACTTTCTTCTCTTCCATCAACACTGCGCCAAGACCTTGGAGAGAGGCATCGCAAAAGACCTCATACGGTTTGGATTCATCAGGAGGAGTCAGAACTGGAGCAGTGACCAATTTCTCTTTCAAAGTGTTGAAAGCAATGTCACACTTCGGAGACCAAACGTACTTGACGTGCTTCTGGAGAAGATTTGAGAGAGGCTTCGCGATCTTAGAAAAGTTTTCAACGAATCTTCGACAGTAGCTTGCGAGACCGAGGAAGCTACGGAGTTGCTTCACATTCTAAGGTGGTTCCCAATTCACAATTGCGGACACCTTCTCAGGATTCATCGCAATGCCCTTGGCAGAGATGATATGACCAAGATAAAGAACCTCATCGAGCCAAAATTCGCACTTGGAGAACTTGGCATAGAACTTGTGTTCCTGAGCTTATCGAGTACATATGAAAGTGCTTGGCATGATCTTCCTTGTTCTTCGAAAAGACCAGAAGGTCGTTGAGATAGACCAAAACGAAGTCATTGGTGTAGGCGTTGAAGATGAAGTTCTACATGCGAGAGAAAGTCGGAGGAGCGTTGACGAGGCCAAAAGACATGACAGTGTATTCATATGAACCAAAGCTTGTCCTGAAAGCTGTCTTGGGAATATCTTGCTCACGGATTCGAATCTGGTGATAACCCATACAAAGATCAAGCTTGGAGAATACTTGGGCACCTTTGAGTTGTTCGAACAGCTCGTTGATGTTGGGAAGTGGGTATTTGTTCTTGATAGTCTTCTTGTTCAATGGACGGTAATCAACACAGAGTCGGTCCGTTCCATCCTTCTTCTTCACAAAAAGAACACCACAGCCCCACGGAGAAGAACTAGGTCGGATGAGGCCCATTCTCTCTTGAACATCGAGTTGCTTCTTCAGCTCCTTCAACTCTTCAGGTCCGAGCTTGTAAGGGCGCTTGCACACTGGTTCCGTACCAGGCTCAAGATCGATGACGAATTCAACTGGCCGGTGCGGAGGCATTCCTGGAAGCTCTTCTGGAAAGACGTCTTGATATTCGCAAATGACTGGAATTTGCGAGATAGCATCCAGTTCACCCTTCTCATTGAGAGAAAATAGACGGATGGTATCATCATGAGCGGCAAAGACAATTACATCCTCAGATGAATGAGTCAATTGAATCTGCCTGGCTGCACAATCAAGATGCGCCTTGTGCTTAGAAAGCCAATCCATCCCGAGAATAAGATCAATATCCGAGTCGCCCAGAACAATAGGAGAAGCTAGAAATTTGTAGTCACCCAAAGTGATAGTAACATCTGGGACGCAGGTATTAGCTGTCATTTGCTTGCCCGGTGACACGATTTGCAAGGAACTTTGCAGATACTGATAATCGCACTCATACTTAGATGCAAAAGGTTTGGAAATGAAACAATGCGATGCACCAGTGTCAAAAAGAACTTTTGCAGGGATATCATTAACAGGAAGGTTACCCATGATGACATCAGACGAATCCTATGCCTGAGCTGCATTCACCATATTAACCTTGGCGTACTTGGGGTTATGCTTGACCACAGCTGTACTTGCCGATCTCACAGGAGGAGGAGGGCGAAGACGCCTCTGATTGAAGCACTTGTTGGCATAGTGACCCTTCTGTTGGCACTTGTTGCACGTGACCTCTGAAAGCGGACGGTGATACGGAGCACTCGATCTTGGAGCTTGAGACGAAGTCTTGTTCTGAAAGCCAGGGTTGGGTGGGTGGGAAGATCCACTGCCACCTTTGCTCTTCTGATATGGCTGACGGAACGGAGGAGGAGGAAGCCAATACTTCTGCTGCTTGACCACTTGAGTAGAGGAAGAAGGAGTAGCATCTCTGACTCGCTTCTTGGAAGCATCACACCTCAGTTGAGCGGCCTCTTGCTTCAATGCCATGTTGTAGAACTCATCGTACCTCAAGGGCTCAAAGAGAACAAGAGCTAGCTGGATTTCTTCTCTGAGACCACCCCTGAACTGGTATATCATGCTCTTCTCGTCAGGGACGTCCTGCTTAGCAAAGCGGGCGAGCTTCTGAAACAACTTGTTGTAGTCATAGACAGACAAAGAGCCTTGCTTCAGGTTGCGGAATTCCTCACGCTTGCTTTCAACCACGCTCTGAGGAATATGATGAGCTTTGAAGTCTTGACGGAATTCATCCCAAGTAATCACACGGCCTCCTCTGGAATCCTTGTACTGCTGGAACCATTCTGCAGCTTGGTCTTTGAGCTGGAAGGAAGCGAACTTGACGAAGTCCTCGGGCCTGATGTTACTGCACTCGAAATGCTTGCACAAATCCACGAGCCAATCGTCAACATCAGTTGCCTCAACACAATTGCTGAAAGTCTTTGGCCCGTTAGCAAGGAACTGGTTGAGTGTAGCAAAGTGATTCTGATTGTTGCCTTGGTTGCCTTGGTTCGTTTGATTGCACTCTTGAAGAATTTGCATGATCAACTGTGTGTTTGCATTGGTTGCGGCCATCACAGCTTGCCATGCCTCCGGAGGAGGTGGAGGTGGTGGTGGATCTTGATTCTGATTCTGGTTGGTGCTCTTAGCGGGAGCCATCCTGAAGAGGGTGACAACCGTTAGCACATTGACAGATAAAATGAAGCTGAATCAAGCGGGTTGAAATTGCAACATATAGTCTTCACATCCGAACATAGGAACGAATGCATTCCACTTGAAATGGTCACATATCCATAAATTGAGAAGCCACTTAGAATTTAGGTAGAGAAATAAATCAACAAGGTACGGATCAAGAACGAATACTCGGTAAGAAATCCCAATCTCAAACCAAATATCTATGGAAGAAGAACTAGAGCTACAAGAATTCCCACCTATGAAACTCCCGAACCTTTCCGGTTATGCAATCAGGTGTTGGGGATATAGGGGAAGCATAATATCTCACCCAAATCTAGCAATTCCTACATCCAGCTGTATCCATCCTTCAACACATAACCAAGGAAAACTTCGGAAACCATCTACCTCAACCTTCGAAAAGCATCCGTTATAAAAGTTATGGCAATACTCCCGAACTCCCGCCCCAGTATTGGGTGGCGTCGAGGTTATCTCACCAACGAACTGCATAAAAGAGATTTTCGATGTCGGCATACTAAACTCAGGTATTCCAGAACTTCAACGATAAAGTTGTGACGACAACACCTCGGAGCTCAACTCCCCGGGACACTGCCACAACCCCTAAAGACAGGAGGCACCAAGAACAATGTTCTCGTCACAAAACCATCGGAACAATTCCAAGATACCCGCGTGATCCTAAAAAAAATTTAGTGAAATTTGAGAAGAGAAGAGTCAAAACTCTACGTCAGGATGCCTTACCAGAGCAATGAGGAGACTGGGGAGTAAAAAGAATTCCTAAACTCTCCGATATATAATTCCTAAATGACTCAAAACAATTTTTCTAGACTCAACAACGGCTGCTAAAAACGATCAAGCAATGGGGCTCCTAAGGTCGGGGAAGGCTCTGATTACCAACTTGTAACGCCCTCGATGCGGCTATATCTCCCACGTGCCGAGGCACGACTTAGAGGCATAACCGCATTGAAAGCAATGTCGCAAGTTAGGCAATCTTCACAACATCCCATGTAATATATTTATAATAAAAGGGGAGATACATAGTTGGCTTACACTCGCCACGTCAATCAGAGTACATAAGTAGCATTACATCAAACAAACACTCATGGCCCGACTACGGCGCCAAAATAAAAGATAAACCCAACAAGCGACACGGTCCCGATCGCCCCAACTAGGCACCACTACTGATCATCAGGGAAAGACACATAGTATCGGCGTGAGTCCTCTTCGAACTCCCACTTGAGCTCAAGCGCGTCATCCGGAACGGAATCATCAGGCCCTGCATCTGGTTTGGAAGTAATCTGTGAGCCACAGGGACTCAGCAATCTCGCACCCTCGCGATCAAAACTATTTAAGCTTATAGGTAAGGCAAGGTAAATATGTGGAGCTGCAGCAAGCGACTAGCATATATGGTGGCTAACCTGTTCGCAAAAGAGAGCGAGAAGAGAAGGCAAAGCGCGAACGAATAACTAGAGAACAACCTGCGGCAAGCATTACTCCAACACCGTGTTCACTTCCCGGACTCCGCCGAGAAGAGACCATCACGGTAACTCACACCGTTGATTCATTTTAATTAAGTTAAGGTTCAAGTTATCTACAACCGGACATTAACAAATTCCCATCTGCCCATAACCGCGGGCACGGCTTTCGAAAGTTCAAATCCCTACAGGGGAGTCCCAACTTAGCCATTGATAAGCTCTCACGGTCAACGAAGGAATAGACCTTCTCCTGAGACATTCCGATTAGACTCGGTATCCCGGTTCTACAAGACACTTCGACAAGTTAAAACAAATCTAGCAACACCGCCCGAATGTGCCGACAAATCCCGATAGGAGCTGCACATATCTTGTTCTTAGGGCACACTCAGATGAGCGCTCCATACAACTAAAACCAAACCTCGAGTTTCCCCGAGGGGGCGCTGCACAGGACTCTAGTTTGGACCAACACTCAGAGGAGCACTGGCCTGGGGGGGTTTAAATAAGATGACCCTCGGGCTCCGGAAACCCAAGGGAAAAATAGGCTAGGTGGCAAATGGTAAAACCAAGGTTGGGCATTGCTGGAAAAGCTTTAATCAAGGTGAACTATCAAGGGGTTCCCATTATCACCCAACCGCGTAAGGAACGCAAAATCCGGGAACATAACACCGATATGACGGAAACTAGGGCGGCAAGACTGGAACAAAACACTAGGCGAGAGGCCGAGCCTTCCACCCTTTACCAAGTATATAGATGCATTAAGATAACAAGATAATATAATGATATCCCAACAAGTAAATAATGTTCCAACAAGGAACGGTCTCCAATCTTCACCTGCAACTAGCAATGCTATAAGAGGGGCTGAGCAAAGTGGTAACATAGCCAATCAACGGTTTGCTAGGACATGGTGGGTTAGAGGTTTGACATGGCAATTTGGGAGGCATGATAAGCAAGTGGTAGGCATCGTACCATAGGCATAGCAAAAGAGCGAGCATCTAGCAAAGCAAAGATAGTAGTGATTTCGAGGGTATGATCATCTTGCCTCCAAAGTTTTCAGAGTTGACTGGATCCTCGAAAGCAAACTCAACGGGCTCCTCATTAGCGAACTCGTCTCCCGGCTCTACCCAAACAAGACAAACAAGCAAACAGAACGCAATCAACCACATGCAAATTCAAACAACATGATGCAAACATGATATGCTATGCGGGATGCGATATGTGATGCATATGCAAGATTTGACAAGGAATGCATGAACCTGGCCTCAACTTGGGTATCCAAGTGTGCCACTGGAAAGGTGAGGTGAAACCGCTTGAAAACGATTTAAAGAACGCCGGAATCGGAGTTACGGTTTGGAAATGGCAAGCAATTCAAATATGGCACCGGTCTGCGATATACAGCACGTAGCCATCTAAATGCAACAAGATGAACATGCTACAGCACTCAAACATGACCACAAAATACATGGCAGGGATCCATACATGACGCTTAACAAAAGAGGAACACTGAGCTACGGCCAATTCATCCATTAACAGGTTCAAACAAGCATGGAAAATATGCATTTGGTAAACAGATTTCAGACTTGGTGAAATTAACACTTGTCTGGAATTTCAAATCAGGTAGCACACTTTGGAGCATGAAAACTATATGCTACAGGACCTGAACATGGCAAAGTAAAGCATGGCATGGAGCTACTCAAAGAGCTTAACAAAAGTCTCTTAGTGACCTTGAGCCAAAAGGGATCATAAAATACATTTTCAAGCATGTGAACATGGCAAAACATAATCAGTTCTCAGACTTTGTGAAAACTGGAGCATGCAAAATCAGATATCAAGTAGGCATGTTTACGAGCTCGATGCACTCACTACAGAGCAAGGCATGACAATATAAGCATACACCCATCAATAATACACATTATACAAGCTAGACATGGCAAGAACAATAGCATAGCATGCACGGATAAACTACAACATCCTCGGCAAAAATCGCTAACAAGTAGACAATCTGCCCAGATTAACGAAATAGCAAAAGTAGAGCTCGATTGACTCAAGCTAGGGTGCTCCATAATTGCAAACAAAGACATGGATGGATAGAGCACTACAAGATTAACAAAACATCCTTACTGATCATCCTCAAAAGAGGCACAGATCACTAGGAAACAACATGAACATATGGCATATTAAGATAAACAGATCAAGGACTTAGTGGAAATGCTAAGTCCCTGAAATCAGCATTAGCGAATGCACCACTTTGCAAGCTTGTGCTAGTCACCACACACATCACAAAAATACATGGATTGCACCTCTGGATAGATGGCAAAACATATAACAAAACTCATGTAGAGCTCAGGGGCATACCATGCACACAATAATCATGGCAAAAATGACAAATATCTAATTGGAGCAGCAGATCTGACAATTATCCCAAATAGCACTCTTCCAACAGCATTTCGGGCATCAAAATGAACTCAAATGAAAATGATGCAATGAGATGAAATGATGTGCTCTCTGAGGCGAACATTTTAATATGCTATATGCTCAAAACAGAGCTACAGATGCAAAGTTACGGCACGACGAACATAGAAAAATAGTTAGGGTTTCGGGGCGAAAAGTCAACCGCGAGATGAACTGGATCCAGATCTGCCCCGATTTGCACACTTCCCGAGGTTCATCGTGGGACTTGCCGGACTTGGGGGCACGGCGGCCGGAGTTCGTCGTGGGGGCCGAAGCTTCGCCGGAGGAGCTCGTGGGGAGGAGGAAGGAGCCGGGGTGGAGCTCGCCGGTCTTGGCGCGCGTCGGCCGGAGGAGGTAGGCGTCGCCGGAGCGGGGCGGCTCGCCGGACTTGGCGCGCAGCGGCCGGAGCTCGCCGGCTGGGACGGGAAGGAGGCGGGCGGTGGCGGACGCCGATCGGGCCGCGGGGCTCCTCTGGCCCGGGTGGAGGAGGAAGGGGGCTGACGCTTGGGCCTGCGGGCCCGCGTTGGTGGCGGCGGCGATGCGGTCCCCCGGGGACACGTGGCGCTCGGTGGTAGGCTGGGCGTGGCGGCGGACGTGTCCGGCTAGACCGGACGTGTCCGGCGCGGCGCGAGGTGGCGGATCTAGGGTTTTGGAGGGAGGAGAACGAGAATTTCGGAGGGTGGTCTTTATATAGAGGTAGAGGGAGCTAGGAATGTCCAAATGAGGTGCGGTTTTTGGCCACGCGATCGTGATCGAACGCTCTAGATGATGGAGAGGGTTTTGGTGGGTTTTGGGCCAAATTGAAGGTGTGTAGGGCTGCAACACACACAAGGCCTTTTCGGTCCCTCGGTTAACCGTTGGAGCATCAAACGAAGTCCAAATGGTACGAAACTTGACAGGCAGTCTACCGGTAGTAAACCAAGGCCGCTTGGCAAGTCTCGGTCCAATCCGGAAATTTTTAATCCCCACACACGAAAGAAAGGTAGAAATGACCACTGGAGGAGAACGAAGCGCCGGAATGCAAAACGGACAACGGGGAAATGCTTGAATGCATGAGACGAACACGTATGCAAATGCAATGCACATGATGACATGATATGAGATGCATGACAACGATAACAACACACGGAGACAAAGACCCGGACCCGAGAAAATAAAATAACTTAATGCCGGAAACCGCAAGAGTTGGATTACATATTAGGTAAATCATATCCGGGGTGTTACATGGGGCATGGCTTTTTTTTCATCTGAGTTCGGGAAGTTCAGGAACGAGCTGTCAGGCCCTTATCGGGCTGGCTGTGATCCAAATAGTTATTCTAATCCTGGGATTAGAATAGTGCTACTATATATATAATTATAAAAAAGTTACTAGAGTGCTTGCAGGCTTGTCCGTATTGTGCTTCCGCCAAAGCCCATGGTATCTTGAGTGCGTAATGATGTATGCGCGGTACAAACTTTGTTGGTGTACGGAGTGGGCGGTGGAAGCTGGGTTTCTATTTCCGTTCCAGGGGTAGTTGATCCTCGGGTGGAGACTGCTTCAGACCCCTGGTTTTTCGTTGGTGAACCTTTCCATCATCCTTGTCGCTTGGCGGCTTCCTCCCCCTGTGTTCGATGTTGAGCTTGCCGGCCTGTTTAAAGACCCAGCAGTTTCTGTTGGTATGATTAGCTGGTTTATCGGGGTGGCCATGAATCTCGCAGGGTCGGTCCAATATCCTGTCCAGGTTGGATGGTTCATCTCCATTCGCCTTGAATGGCTTCTTCCGCTGACCGGGCTTGGGGTTGCTGAATCCGGCATTGACCGCTGTGTCACCTGATCTTTCATTGTCATTATGACTGTTGTTTTTGCTTCCTCGTGGCTTGTCGTTGGCGTATCAGATTTCGGAGGTGCCCTGGTTGCTGGCGCTATGGCTTCTACTTGCGAGCCAGCAGTCTTCTCCCACGCAAAAGCGAGTCATCATAGCAATGAGGGCTGTCATGGATTGAGGTCCTTCTTGGTCGAGGTGGCATGCAAGCCAATCGTCCCGGACGCTGTGTCTGGAAGACGCGAGGGCTTCTGCGTCCGGACAGTCGATGATTTGGTTCTTTTTGACTAAGAACTGGGTCCAGAGCTCCCTGGCTGATTCGCTGGGCTGTTGGACAATATGACTTAGGTCATCGGCATCCAGTGGTCGGACATGTGTTCCTCGGAAGTTATCGAGGAAGGCCTCTTCCAAGTCCTTCCAGCTGCCTATGAAATTTTTAGGCAGGCTGTTTAACCAGTACTGAGCTGGTCCTTTTAGTTTTAGTGTGAGGTATTTAATGGTGTGGAGGTCGTCTCCATGGGCCATATGGATGTGGAGGATGAAATCTTCTATCCATACTGCGGGATCGGTTGTCCCGTCGTATAGTTCAATATTGACGGGTTTGAATCCTTCGGGGAATTCATAATCCATTACTTCATCAGTGAAGCAAAGCGGGTGTGCGGGTGTGCGGCACCTCCGAAGGAGTCCCATTGCGGTTTTTGGCTCGGTCGTGGCGAGGTGTGACATGTCCGAATAGCTAGCCATCGTCGCGTGTCGAAGCATGTTTTCGCGATTCGTAGATCGGCCTTGCTTTTCCTGCTCTATTGTCCAAGTCCCTCTGCAGGTTGTCTGGGTAATCGTGACCTGGGCTGTTCTTGCTTTTACGGCGAGGTGGGGCGGTCTGGTGTTCGGCTTGAGTTGCCTCTTTATCCGGACAGAGTTGTCGGCGACCTGCCGCATTGTGTGGCGATGGTATGGGCTCCAATGCCCCGTCATCAGACTGGTATAGCAGTCTGTGCTTTGGGTAGCTTTTGGCTAGGCCACTAAGGCCGTATTCTTCGGCGACCAGGACTTCGGTCCATCTGTCATTGAGTAGGTCTTGGTCAGCTTGAAGCTGCTGCTGCTTCTTTTTTAGACTCCTTGCCGTGGCTATCAGCCTGCGCTTGAAGCGCTCCTACTCGAGGGGCTCTTCGGGTACGATGAAGTCTTCATCACCGAGGCTTACCTCATCTTCGGAGAGCGGAAGGTAGTTGTCGTCCTCCGAACCATCGTTGGGCGGGCCCTGTTCATCGGGGCTGGCTTGCCCGTTTTCTTGTTCGGATATTGTTCCCACAGTGTCTTCATTGCTTTCGGCGTCGTCCGGAGTACTATTTTCTCCAGTGCCTATGTTGCTATGGCGTGACTTGGGGCATCGGAGCTTAGGTTGCGTCTCAGGAGTTTTAACTGGATCTCCCTTGTCCTTGCCGCGAGGCTTTTTAAGTGTATCGATTATGTACACGTCATATGAAGGGGTGGCCGTCTCACGCCTGATGACTGGCGGGTCTTGGCCTTGCTCCTTATCGGCATCGTCGTCTATACCGTCAATGTCTTCGGAGCCAGAAGCGGGCATGTCGGTTAAGTCCTCGACAGTGGCTATGAAGTGGGTGGTGGGTGGGAAGCGAAATTCTCCATTGTCAGCCTCTAGCTCGAACCGAACATAGTTCGGCTGTGAGTCCTTTTCCAAGGACAAGTTCTTTAAAGAGTTTAGCACATCACCCAAAGGTGAGTGCTGGAAGATGTCTGTGGCGCTAAATTCAAAAATCGGTAACTGATCCAGCTCGGTGTCTGCAGGCGTACCCGGTCTGGGACTTATAGCCGGAGACGAGTCCAAAGTTCCATTGACGCAAATATTGCGGGGTGCCGAGTCCATGCGCGGCTCCAACGCCGCGGACTCTGTGGCCTCGGATGACACAATCTGCTCCAGTTCTGAGGCCGTTGTAGCAACAGGGACCATCTATTGAATGTGATCTGATGATAGATTTAAGTCATGTTCATCGGGGCAAGGGGGAGCGATCGCTGCAGTCTCAAATCCATTGAAGATCAAGTCTTCACGGATGTCCGCGACATAGTTCAAGCTTCCAAACCTGACCTGGTGACCAGGGGCGTAGCTATCGATCTGCTCCAGATGGCCAAGCGAGTTGGCCCGCAGTACGAAGCCGCCGAACACGAAAATCTGTCCGGGGAGGAAGGTTTCTCCTTGGGCAGCGTCACTATAGACGATTGAAGGGGCCATCAAACCTTTCATCGACGGCACAGTGGAACTCCCAATGAAAGCACCAATGTCGGTGTCAAAACCGGCGGATCTCGGGTAGGAGGGCCCGAAACTAGGTAAACATTGTGTCCCCTGTATCCTGTTACCATCGATTCTAGACGCACAGTTCGGGACCTCCTACCCGAGATCCGCCGGTTTTGACACCGACGGGCGCAGCAAACAAACGGCGCACGATGGTGTTTCGAACCGCGCGCTGAACTAGTTATCCCGCGTGCGCGGTTTTTGCGCCTCCGCTAAAGCGCCCGGAGCGGTAGCGTGTAAAAACCACTAATTTTTCAGCGCGGCACTTATATAACACGACTGTTGAAGATGCTATTAAAGTGGTTTTTTAGTTGACGTGGTGTGGTTTTGACCGGTCTTTGTCCACGTCGCAACGTTACTCAGCTTTCATCTTCACGCGGTTGTAGACATTTTGTCAAGCACATGGCGTGCGATGTCCGAGCTCCTAGCGGCATGCCTCCATCCCGAGGTCGAGCCACTCGGTGCTCGTGGCGGCTTGGAGCAGGTAAGCAAGCACACGATGTGCAGAAGGCAGTGAGGAGGGTCGTCGTAGTGTACTGAGGAGCGGGGTCGTGGCCTCATCGGGAAGCAGGGATCAAGCAGCATACGGTCGAACTTGTCCTCATAGCATTCGGTCCAGAGCTAGACGGTGAGCACGACGCTTTGGCGCGTCAACGTTGCGGCTCGGAGTGCTCGCCGTGGTGGGTATACTCTGCCTCCGGCGAGCGCTCCGAATCGCAACGTTGATGCGCCAAAGCTCCAGACGCCTGTGCCTCGTTCAAGTCCAGCCGATCCCTGCGTGCGGCAGCGTGGAGTACATGGGCACTCAGTCCAGTGCTAACTCGGGTACATCGGGATGGCGTGAGGTAGAAGGGGAAGATGAGATGGACAATGATGCGGCGAGAACGGGGGCTGGCTGGAGGAAAAGAAGAGGCTCCAGGATATGACAAAGAATTTCTTCAAAGAAGTGTATACAAGAGAAAGTGGTGTTGAACCAGATGGTATAGTGGACTGCCTAAATAAGCGAGTGGCTGATGTGATGAATGCGTCTTTCGTAAAGGATTTCTCAGAGAAGGAAATGAGCGACGCCCTTTTTCAAATAGGCCCTCTAAAGGCCCCTGGCCCGAACGGTTTCCCGGCAAGACTTTTTTAGAGGAACTGGAGTACTGTGAAGAAGGATGTGATTAGTGCAGTGATGAAATTTTTTCATGACGGCTCCATGCCAGAGGGAATAAACGACACCGTCATTGTGCTCATTCCAAAGAAAAATAACCCAGAGTTTCTGAAGGATTATAGACCCACCAGCCTCTGTAATGTGATCTACAAAGTGATATCCAAATGCATGGTAAATCGACTCAGACCAATCCTCGACGACTTAATCTCGGAGACGCAGAGTGCTTTCATCCCTGGCCGCTTGATTACAGACAATGCAACGATTGCTTTTGAATGCTTTTATAAGATCCAGCGTAGTAAAAACTCGGCCAACACCCATTGTGCTTTCAAGTTGGATTTGGTGAAAGCTTATGATAGAGTTGATTGGGGATTCATGAAGAAGGCACTTCTAAAACTCGGTTTTGATCAAAAATGGGTAGGGTGGGTGATGAACTGTGTGACGTCCGTGAGGTGTACAGTTAAAGACAACGGCGAGCTCCTCGAACCTTTTGTTCCGTCCAGGGGACTATGGTAGGGCGACCCATTGAGCCCGTACATGTTCTTGTTTGTGGCGGAGGCGCTGACTTACTTGATTAACAGAGAGATCCGTCGGGGAAAGATTACACCTCTCAAGATCGCTAGAGGTAGCCCGGGGTATCAAACCTATTATTTGCTTATGACAGTTTGCTATTCTTCAAGGCGTGTAAGGAGGAGGCTGAGTGCATAAATCAAATCCTTGTGAATTTCCAGAGGGGAACTGGTCAGCTGCTCAGTAATAGCAAGTGCTCAATTTTATTCAGCGAGCTATGCCCGGCGGCGACCCAGTAGGATATCAAAACGGCGCTTCAGGTCACAGCATCCACCTTTGAGAACAAATACCTGGGCCTCCCTACTCCCGAAGGTCGCATGAAGGACTCCATGTTTCAGCCCATTACGGAAAGATTTGTAATAAAGAGGTGTACGGATTGGACAGAGAGATTTATGTCCCATGCTGCAAAAGAGGTTCTAGTGAAGTCAGTTCTGCAAGCGCTGCCTTTATATTGTATGGGGGTTTCCAAAATGTCACAAGGTGTTTGTGACAAGTACGAGAAACTAATCCGTGACTTTTGGTGGGAGGAGGAAAATGGACATAGAAAAGTTCACTGGATGTCCTGGGAAAGGATGATTAAGCCAAAGCGCGTAGGGGGCATAGGTTTCAGAGACATGAAGTTATTTAACCAAGCGTTGCTTGCAAGACAAGCTTGGAGGCTGCTGCAGAGACCGGATAGTTTATGTGCATGGGTCCTCAAGTCCAAATACTACCCACATGGCGAGCTGCTGGATACAGTTTTTGCCTCGGAAGTGTCACCCGTCTGGAGGGGCATAGAATTTGGTCTAGAACTCCTAAAAGAGGGCACGGTTTGGAGGATCAGGAACGGTCGCAGTGTGCAAATTCAGAGGGACAATTGGATTCCTCATAAGGAAGGTCTCAAACCAGCTCGCTTCATTCGACGATCACGGCTTAGATGGGTAAATCAGTTGATTTTGGATGATGGCAATGGGTGGAACACAGAGTTAGTGCATCAACTATTCCACCGTTTCGACGCAGAAGCCATATGTAACATTAAGCTCCCAAGGACGGGATCTGAGGACACGTTAGCTTGGCGTCCTGAGAAAACATGAATGTTCTCAGTAAGGAGTGCCTATAGGCTTGTAGTTGCTTTACAGCACAAAAACGCTCCGCCACCATCAAGCTCTACAACTGATGCAGATGACCGCAGCATATGGGACATCATTTGGAAAGCCAAAGTCCCAGAGAAAATCAAGATCTTGGGCTGGAGGGTGGCCACAAATACCCTTCCCACAAAAATGAACAAGTGGAAATGCACTCTGGAGGTGGACAATGTCTGCAAATGATGTGGCATGGGGGAGGAAGATGAATTTCATGCTACAGTGTCCTGTACCAAGAGCATTGCGCTAAGACATGAAATGAGAAAGGCTTGGGATCTTCCTAGCGAGGATAAATTTAGATTCACGGGTGTGGACTGGCTGCAAAATCTGCTCAGTCCTTGCAGTCAGGAGATGAGGACAAAGCTCCTAATATTACCGTGGCGGTGCTGGTTCCTCCGAGACGACTGCATCCATAGTTCTAGGAAAGAACTAGTTAGTAGATCGGCTCTGTTTCGACAGCAATACGATGAGGAGCTGAGTGGTTGCGATGCGGCCCTGAGATGCAACCCAAAAAACAAACAAAAAGCCTCACAGGCTGCACATGTTCTGGCTAGGGATGCGAACGGGGGTGTCCTGGCCTGTGCTGTCGATATGCGTGGAGAGAGTGTTGAGGCCTCCAGGGCCATCCGCTGGTGCCCGCCTGTAGCGGGAACCGTAAAACTGAACTCTGCCACTGCGTTCCAGGCAGACAGCGGAGCCTCTCATGCTGGTGCCGTCGTGCGGGGTCGTGCGGGATCACAATGGGCTCATCCTCATGTCGCTATCAAAAAGGATTGTTAATTGTAATGCAGTGGAGGAAGCTGAGGCACATGCCCTGCTTGCAGGTTTGAGAGCACTGTCCCCGATGTACAGAGGGCCTATCATCGCAGAATCTGACTGCACCTTCGTCGTGAAGGAGCTCAGACCGGGCGGCTCCAACCGCTCTGCGTGGCAATCTGTGTTTACTGATATTATGGAGGAGCTCAAACTTTTCAGGGAAGTTCAGATCATATACTCTAGGCGTGACCAGAACAAGCTTGCCCACTCCCTGGCCGCTCAAGCAAGGAGGCACGAGGATATGCTGATGGTGGCAGGTATACCGGATGATCTGAATGCGGTTTTTGCCGCCGACGAGGTGGTGGCTTAGAGTACTGCTGTACTCTTGTTCCTCAAAAAAAATGATGCGGTGAGGTCAAAGGTCAAAACCATGCCATGTCAACACAAAACCACCCAAATCTATTCAAGGGATGGAAAATATCCGGTTTTGAGAATTGAGGGACTAAGATTTGCCAGTATTGAAATTAAGGGACCATCTCTATACATCCGAAAAGTAAAGAGATGAAAAATATATTTTTCCCTTTTTTATTCTCTCATGGAACCTAAATTTGCAACGAGACTCCATAATGTGTATCCACGCAAATGATTATCATCCATACAGTGCAAGTTGTTCCTCTGTTCTATCAGAGATCTCGCCGGCAGGGTCTGCGGTGGCTCAACATCACCACCAGCATCCTAATCGCCAACCTAGTCAACTATGGCACCAAGAGGTAGGAACACGCCCCCAATTCGCATGCTCTCGCTTGATCTGTTTGCAGTTTGCACGCCTCTGCCTAGCCGGCAACGACGTGTGTCGAAACTGAGCCGCGTGCAGGATCAATCCTTGGGGCCGCAGGCTTTCGTTGTCCCTTGCCGGCATCCTGGAAGTGCTACTCACCATCGGCGCGCTCTTCCTGGTGGACACGCCCCAGAGCCTCATCGAACAGGGCCGTGCTCAAGAAGATCCGTGCCACCAACAATATGGGGCCCGAGTTCAACGAGACGTTGCGGGCAAGCCGTACCGCCCAAGAGGTCAAACACCCCTTTCGCAACCTCCTCCACCGCCGTAACCGCCCTCAGCTCATTAGCGCAGTCCTCCACGTACTTGTACACTATCGTTTATTGATGTTTTTTTAGAAAATGAAAATTTGTTTTCTGGCCTCTGCATGTAGCACACAGCCAGGGCCGTCCAGGGGCCTGTGCGGGTTTCTTCAAGGGGTTGCTTAATGTCAAGTTTCGACAGTGTACGTCATCCAGTTTTTCTTCGCTATAACACCATCCTGAAATACTCTTTTCTATTCTTAACATAATGTTTTGCATATTCTGAAATGAAAATGCACAAGTACAAACAGCCGGTGGCCCATACCAAGGCGAGGGCACCACCGATCTGTCCACCAGGTGCGCTCAAACCGAAACCCTATTTAATTTAGACTATTTTGTTCCTTTGAATGATTATATTAGTGAGTATATTGTGTGCATATGCATCAGTTGATCAAGATATGTAGTAGGTTAGTTGACCAAGTTGTCATACGCCAAGATTTTCAAGATTGTTGCTCGTTTAAAATTCAGGTTCAATCTTTTTTGTTTTAGTATTTTCATGAAGCAACATGTATTCTAGAAATTTAGAGCCCCAATTCGCATTTCGCACCAGGCCCCTGAATTTCTGGAGACGGCCCTGCACACAGCCTGCTTCTAATTAGTACAACTTTGTGGCCATGTGGCGCACATATGAGGAAACACAAATAAAGTCGAGAAGAACAAAGTTTATTTAGGGCCTATTTGTTTGGGCTGGAGCTTTTGAGCTTTTGAAAAAGCTGGCTGTTAGCTAGTAGAAAAGATGACTGATGAAATTTAGTTGTTGGCTTTTGTAATGTATCTTTAGCTTCTATACGCACCAAAAGCCAGAAAAGCAGCTCTAAGTACGATAATTCAACCTAGAGCCCGGGCTCAGATGAGCCCGATGAACAGTACCTCGATTTGAAATAGAAAAAAGTTCAAAAAATTCTATTTTTTTGTGACGCAAGATGCTCCTGTGCGTGAACTCCGTATAAAACTTTGTGAAATTTGGACATTCGAGGAGCTCGTGGCAAAAAAGACAATTTTTTTGCAATGAGCTCCTCGAATATCCAAACTTCACAAAAATTTTGCATGGAGTTCACGCACAGAAGCATGTTGCACCAGAAAAAAATTGGATTTTTTTAACTTTTTTCTTTTTGCAAATCGCAGTACTGTTCATGCCCGGGTTATCTTTTTTTTTTGAAAACCCCCCATATATTAATCAGAAATAACAAAATTCTTACAATCGTTCATTACAAATCTAGCCACGCAGGGCGGAACACTATTACATAAAACACCGGACCTACTATCAAAACAAAATTTAGCAATCTCATGCGCCACCCTATTTGCCTGCCTGTCAATCTTCACTATCTTGAAATTCTTAATGATGTTTGAGACACTCATAGCCTCCTTTTTCAGGTCCACAAAAGGAGACCTGTCAAAAGAATCTTTTGCGAGAGAAAAAGCAACAACCGCGCTGTCAGTCTCCAAAATAACAGGACTATGGAATGTAATACCAATATATAACCCAGAAAGCGCCGCACGAAATTATGCTTCATCCACACAAGTGCATGACCCGATAAAATCCCTTGAGGAAACCAGGACTTTGCCAAGGTGATTCCTGGCAATTATCCCAATGCTGACAGATCTCATGCTCTCCACAAAACTAGCATCAACGTTTATCTTAATATACCCTTGGTCCGGTGGTTCCCAATTACGATGAGCCTTCGCGATTGGTGTGATGTACCTCCCATTGTCAATCACCCCCTTACCTTTGATGCTTAAGTCAACTTGCGCACAGTTTTTGACATTTGTGAAAGATTTTCTGTAATTTCCCACAAAAGTGACAGAAGCACGTAAGGATTCTTTCCCCTTCCCAAAGATCATATCATTTCTGAGATGCCAAGCTCTCCAAAGCATGAATAAAACTTGATCACGTTCTGGCGACCCCAATTGATCAAGCAGAATAAACATCCAGTCCGGCCCCGTAAATCTGAAAAGCTCCTCGGCAGGAATATTCCACTCTTCTCTCATAGCAAAACGAAACGCACGCACCTTTGGGCAAGACACAAGGGCATGGAAAGTACTTTCATCCTCCATCCCGCATATAGTACACATACCTGACACCGTTTGGTGATGAATAACTCTGTTTACCTGGGTCGCCAAACTGTTAGACGCAGCTCGCCAGGCAAAAATTCTTATTTTTTGCGGGACTTTGGCTTTTCAAATAACATCCCACACACTTCTTTCCTTGTCAGCAGCATAACTAGACGATCCTGTCACGCCCTTACCATCCTGAAGGTTTAAAGCCAGTCTATACGCACTTTTAACCGAGAACATTGCCATTTTTCTCATAGTGCCAAGCAATTAGATCTCCCTCACCTATAGTCTGAATATGTAACCTTAGGATCTCCTCAGCATCATGGTTATAGAATAGGTGCCTGATTAAATTTTCATTCCATCTTCTTGTTTCGCTTATGAATAATTCAGAGACCCATTTCAGTCTAATGCGGTTCTTTTTGACTAAAACTCTGAGGCCAGAATTTCTAGGTAGCCAATTATCTCTCCAAATATTAACATTTTTTCCATCGACCACTCTCCATATGACCCCTTTTTTTAGCAGATCCAATCCGTGCACAATGCCTTGCCAATTCACGGAGGTAGCACTAGTAGAAAAAGAGGCTTCCGTCCAGCCCCATTAGTCGCGAAACTGTAGGAACCGCGACTAATGAAGTCTTTAGTCGCGGTTCGGCAGATGAACCGCGACCAAATGCCTGGGCCTTTAGTCGTGGTTGGCCAGGCCAACCGCGACTAAAGCTCCTCCCTTTTAGTCGCGGTTTGTGGCACGAACCAGAACTAATGGGGTTGAGACCTTTAGTCCCGGTTCGTGCCACGAACCGGTACTAAAGGTCCCATTTTCAAACTCTACCCCCCCCCCCCCGGGATCGCCTTTTCAGTTTTAAAAAAAATAAACAAAAATAATGGAAATGTCAAAAAAATAAAAGAAAATAAGTTTCTCATGTGATATGTGGTCTAGTTGTTGGGAAAATTTGCAAATGTGAATTTTGACTTAATTTGCAAAATCTCTCTGAAATTTGTAAAAATGGGCATAACTTTTGCATACTAACTCGGATGAAAAAGTTTTTTATATGAAAAATCATCTACTCGAAAAGTTACATCCAAATTTAACCGGGGGAACCCCGTTAAACATTTTCAAAATCCTCAAAAACCTAATAGAAAAAAAGTTACAGGGCTTGTAAGATCTAGAGTGGAAAAAATTGAAAAATATTCAAACAGTGGGCAAACTATGGTCAAACAATGGTCAAACTAATTATTCTAGAATATTAGTGTTACTAAATAATTATTTTAATTATTTCAATTTTGGTCAAATCTGGTCAAACTGTGGTCAACTGTGGTCAAACTGTGGTCAAACAATGGTCAAACTAATTATTCAAGAAATATTAGTGTTACTAAATAATTATTGTTTTTTAAAACAATAGTTTCAAACTCAAACAGTGAAATGTGTCACTTCATGCTCAAGCAAAATTCCTGAAGGTTAATAGGATTGACATCTTATTATTGTCAGGAAAACAACAAGTGCAGACTTGGAGCGTGGGAGAATAGAACCCGGAAGTTAAGCGTGCTTGGGCTGGAGTAGTGAGAGGGATGGGTGACCGGTTGGGAAGTTAGATGATTTGGAATGATGAGGGGTGATAAAAGAATAAATTGAGAAGTGATGAGGGGTGGTGATTAGAGACTAGAGGTTAAAATAATTCAAAAATTTGAAAAAAAAATTCAATTTTTTTTTTCAAAAACCTGTGGCGGCCTTTAGTCGCGGTTAGCCACAAGAACCGCGACTAAAGGTCCTCCGCCCACGTGGACGGGCCTTTAGTCGCGGTTCTTAAGCAACCGCGACTAAAGGGGGGGGGCCTTTAGTCGCGCCCGTCTGGTCGCGGTTGCGCAACCGCGACTAATGGCAGTTGCGAACCGCGACCAAAGGCCATTTTTCCACCAGTGTAGCCTGCGGGAAAGCAGTATCCAATATGTGACCATTAGGATAATATTTCGCCTTCAAAACCTTAGCACATAAAGAATCTGGATTCACTAGCAGCCTCCAAGCCTGTTTAGCCAAGATAGCTTGATTAAACAATCTAAGATCTCGGAAACCCATGCCTCCCTCTCTTTTAGGTTTTGTGAGTTTATCCCAAGCTAGACAATGAGTTTTCCTTCTGTCATCTTCGTCCCCCCACCAGAAGTTTCTTATAATCTGAGATAATTCATCGCATAATGAAGCTGGAAATTTAAAAATAGCCATGGCGTACACTGGGAGTGCTTGCAAAACTGCCTTTATTTGATTTTCCTTTATACCACTGGAGACATATTTTTCAATCCAGTCTGAAGCTCTTTTTAATGCCTTGTCTTTTGTTGATTGGAACTTACCAACCTTCATTCTACCCTCAGGTTACCTGAGCCAGGGCACCAAATTGCCGCTCTCCTCTAAGTAAGCTTTTCAGGTTTTAGTTCATTTCTCCATAAGCTTGCTTTTTAGCATTCCAAAAGCCACAGCTTTTTCATGTTTGTTTCAGCTGTTCAGCCTATCAATGGGAAAATCCAGCTGAGAAGCTGAAACAAACAGGGCCTTAGTATACTTCCATCCATTTGTCTCGAACAACTCCAAACCAAATGATCTCCAAAGACTTTCTTGCTGATTGGATTTGCACCTTTGTCTCCTAATAGTACTCCCTTCCTCTCAAAATAAGTGTCTTGAGCTTAGTACAAATTTGTACTATAGCTAGTACAAAGTTGAGACACTTATTTTGGGACGGAGGGAGTATGTTCTCATGAAAACGGCCTGCAAAAAGATTATATCATTTCGACATCGCCAAATGGTCCAACATAGAGCGGCTGCCTAGGATGATCCTTTTTTCATTAATATTAACCCTTGAGAACTAATTTTCTAGCATGTCCGATCTAGTGGGGTTAAAGTTTAACCGTTAAACCCGTAGTTATATGTACCATCCTTCAGATTGCTTTTGCATGCCAAATTGAAGAGAAAGTGTTTAATTGTTGAGCTCTTTTAGGGTGATTGGCGAGTTACAACTGGTAATTTCGTGTAACTCCACCTCTGTTTTTTTTCTAACCGTTGGATATGAGAAATGACTTAAAAGTTTTTTGTGTGTGAAAAGGATAGAGTTGTAAATTAGCAGGTCAGTCTAATCGCTAGTCAATCCCTGGCACAGCCTTCGTCATTGTTAGGCTCCTCTATCCCCTCGCACACGAGCCGCCGCCAACCCTGCCCTCGACCGTGGCGCCGGCGGCATCCCTCCTGTCGCTCGTGCCGCCGCCGCCACCGACCCTCGCAAAGCCACAGCCGCCTGCTCTCCTCTGCTGCCCCAGCGCCCGAGCATCGCCTCGTCGAATAGGCGCTCCCCACGGCAGCGCCTCCTCCCTGGATCAGCCACGGACGGCCATCAACGCCGGTGACCCAATCAATAGGAAGGTAACCCCGGAGATTAATCTTCCGCCGCCGTCGCCGCCGTCGAGGACGCCCTGTTTTTTCAATCACATCCTCTGACCCCGTTATCCTGCGCAGTCGCCCGCCGCCGCCGAGGACGGAGAAGGTCCGGTGTCTATAACCATCGATTCCCGCCCAGGACGAGTATCCTCCCAGCCCCCCTGTGCCGCCGTCTGCCTCTAACGATTCTGCACGCGTGTAGGCAACAGTGGAACAAATTCAGACATTCAAAGATATCCGACCGTCAGAATATTCAGGTTCCGCACTTCTGTATTTGAAAGTGCAACTATCCCTAGGTGGTTTTGGCAATTCATAACAACATATAGCTCATTGAGCTAATGCTATTTCAAGATGATCATTTCAGGAAAGCTCAATGATTGGCATGGCATGGATGGTGAAAGTGGAACCCTCAAATGTTAAGGACAAAGGATTGGCTCTAGCTCATATGCTCAAGACTCTTCATTTTACATTTTAGTGGTCCAAGATCACATTGAGTCCATAGGAAAAGCCAATACTATCAAGGAGGGATGAGGTGTTGCTTAATGAGCCTCTTGCTTCATGTGCTTAGTGATATGCTCCAAAACCCTCAACTACTTTCCCATATCCACATTTGACCTAAACCCAAAGCCAAACTCGGCCCTACCGATTCTTTCAACCCGGCGCCACCGAGTTTCACTTGTCATAGCCATTGCCAAACCCTAGCAAATCGGTTCTGCCGATAGGGATCTCAGTCTCACCGAGATGGGATTGCAATTTCTCTGTTTCCTTTTCGTAACTTTTCGGTCTCACCGAAAGAGCGGATCGGTCCCACCGAGATTGCAATGTAAACTCACTGTTTCCTTTTCGTAACATTTCGGTCTCACCGAGAAGAGCGAATCGGTCCCACCGAGTTTACCTGACCAACTCTCTGGTTAGCTAATTACCAAAATCGGTCTCACCGAGTTTGTGTAATCGGTCTCACCGAGATTACGTTATGCCCTAACCCTAACCATATCGGTCCTACCGAGTTGCATGTCAGTCCCACCGAAAATCTCTAACGGTCACTAGGTTTATTATTTCGGTCTGACCGAGTTTGTTGATTCGGTCCCACCGAGATTGGGAAATTGTGTGTAACGGTTGGATTTTGTGTGGAGGCTATATATACCCCTCCACCTCCTCTTCACTCATGGAGAGAGCCATCAGAACACATCTACACTTCCAACTCATATGTTCTGAGAGAGAACCACCTACTCATGTGTTGAGGCCAAGATATTCCATTCCTACCATATGAATCTTGATCTCTAGCCTTCCCCAAGTTGCTTTCCACTCAAATCTTCTTTCCACCAAATCCAAATCCTGTGAGAGAGAGTTGAGTGTTGGGGAGACTTTCATTTGAAGCACAAGAGCAAGGAGTTCATCATCAACACACTATTTGTTACTTCTTGGAGAATGGTGTCTCCTAGATTGGCTAGGTGTCACTTGGGAGCCTCCGACAAGATTGTGGAGTTGAACCAAGGAGTTTGTAAGGGCAAGGAGATCGCCTACTTCATGAAGATCTACCGCTAGTGAGGCAAGTCCTTCGTGGGTGATGGCCATGGTGGGACAGACAAGGTTGCTTCTTTGTGGACCCTTCGTGGGTGGAGCCCTCCGTAGACTCGCGCAACCATTACCCTTCGTGGGTTGAAGTCTCCATCAACGTGGATGTAGGATAGCACCACCTATCCGAACCACAGGAAAAACATCCGTGTCTCCAATTGCGTTTGAATTCTCCAAACCCTTCCCTTTACATTCTTGCAAGTTGCATGCTTTACTTTCCGCTGCCAATATACTCTTTGCATGCTTGCTTGAATTGTGTGATGATTGCTTGACTTGTCCTAAAATAGCTAAAATCTGCCAAGAACTAAAATTGGGAAAAGGTTAAGTTTTTATTTGGTCAAGTAGTCTAATCACCCCCCCTCTAGACATACTTTCGATCCTACAGTATTTCACGCCATTCTTCCTTTGTTCTCTCTTTTGCATTGCATGTGCACAGTAAACCACATAGTCGTCCATCACTGACATTCAAAGTCACATTCCGCATGCGTGTAGGTGTAGGTGACAGTGGAACTGGTCTGATCGTTTTGAAGTTTCTGAATTTGTTAGCTATGTTCTGAAATCACTTATATAAAAATCAACAATTTTCTGAATTAATGATCTAAAAATCATCTAGTTTCTGAAAATCAACAAGTTAGCAATGCTGATCGATGGTCCAAACACCTCCAAGTGTCCAAGTAGATGTCACACCCATTGCGGTTTTGGTAAGATTAGATTCAGTTTACGGTAGTTATAAAGCAGATACCACGCCCATTGCAGATGTATTTGTCACATCTAGTAGATTGAGTAGTTTTGTTATTTGTGATAAGATTTCTTCTGTGATTTACTATTACCGTGAACTGATGTATTCGTAGTCAGAAAGTTGTATTTGCAGATGACTATTGACTATTGAGTGTGACTTGATCATGAATTTTGTACAGCAGCTTTTTCTTTCTTCATATGAACCATACTGTAATCATAAAAGGCATGAGATGTTGCAGTTTTTTTTAACTTATTCTGATCCTTTTATGTTGAGAGGAATATGTGAGTCGGGAAATTCTTTTACTTCCGATGCATGATTGAGACCAGTTGTTAATTTGTATGTGATATGCAGGAAGACATGGCTGATGTAAGTGCTGAGTGTATGGCTAAGTACGACGACATTGTCAGCAGGATGTTTGATAGCGAGGAAGAGGGTTTTAAGTTCTATAACAAGTATGTTGTTGAGAAAGGCTTTAGTGTGAGGAAAGGATATGTTGAGTGGGATGAAGCGAACGAGAAGATAATTCTGGGGAAACTTGTCTGTAGTCGTGAAGGTTGCCGTGAAGAGAAGCACGTGAAGAGGAAGAGAGAAGATGGGAAGAGGAAGCCACGGAATATCACTCGTGTGGGGTGTAAAGCGAAATTTGTCATTGCAAGAGTCGCGAAAACAGGGCAGTGGTTTGTGAAGGATTTCATCGATGAACACAACCATCCTCTGGCCCCACGAGACCTTGCTTGCTTTTTGCGTTCCGACAGAAGAATCAGCGATGAGCAGAAAGCGGACATTATAGAGATGGAAAGTGTTGGAATCCGAAAACAGAAAATCATGGATGTGTTGTGCATGCAGTACGGTGGGTATGACCATGTTGGATGCATGACGAGGGACATCTATAACTTCTGTCATCGCTACAAGCAAGAAACAGTTGCTGCCGGTGATGCTCAAATGGTGATCCGTCACATGATGGGGCGGCAAGAGAGAGACCCAGATTATTTCTTCAAATACTTGGTTGATAAAGATGGGCATATGAAGGGATTGTTCTGGTATGATACTCAATCCCGCCATGACTACGAGGCTTTCGGTGATGTTGTGGTTTTTGATAGCACATACAGGACCAATAAGTACAATCTACCGTTTGTGCCGTTTGTCGGGTTGAATCACCACCGTAGCACAATTATCTTTGGATGCGGGATCATTTCTCATGAAACTAATGAGGTGTACGAGTGGATGTTGTAGACATTTTCTGAAGCCATGTCGCAGAAGCATCCGATATCTGTAATCACTGACGGGGACCTTGCAATGCAGAGAGCGGTCAGGGTGGTGTGGCCTGACTCATACCACAGGTTGTGCGTATGGCACATTCAGCAGAACATCGTACGCCATCTGCATGATGATGAGGTTATGGAAGAATTCAGATCTTTCATATATGACTCGTCTTCTATTGAAGAGCATGAGAGAAGATGGATAGAGTTCTTACGAAGGAATGAAGTGACAAGTGAGGAGTCGTGGCTGCATCAGATGTATCAGATGAGGAAGTTGTGGTGTGCTCCATACCTAGTGGGGCGCTGTTTCTTAGGATTGAGCAGCAATCAGCGGAGTGAGAGCCTAAACTCCGTGCTACATACACATCTTGAGGGTAAGATGAGATTGTTTGATATGCTAGAGCACTATGAGTGTTTCCTTTCAGGACGAGCTTGAACGAGGCTATCCTAGACATCATGGCCTTGCAGTC
This sequence comes from Triticum turgidum subsp. durum, assembly GCA_900231445.1. Taxonomy (NCBI): domain Eukaryota; kingdom Viridiplantae; phylum Streptophyta; class Magnoliopsida; order Poales; family Poaceae; genus Triticum; species Triticum turgidum. Next base: position 4,070,006 of record LT934119.1, read on the forward strand.
CGTTCCATTTATAGACGCTGATGCTTCAAGTCTGGAGAAACATGCTGCCCGGGTTTTCACGCCTTGTATGTTTCAGTTGGTCAGATGGAGCATAAGTGCCGTCAGCAAATGTGTTCTCAGCGAGATACTAGATGCATGGGAGTTGACTACATATGTTGTGGCTAAGATCGATAGAAGAGAGAATAAGTGTGAAGTGCGCTATGAGATGAAGGATGGTTCTTTGTACATGATTAGTTGTTCTTGTCGTAAGTTGGAATGCTTGGGAACACCTTGCTCTCACATATTCTATATCTTGGGAATACGTCAAGTAGAACTGCTACCTAGGTGTTGTGTTCCCATGAGGTGGACGATGAGAGCGAAGTCTGCATTCCCTCCGACCAGAAAGAGCGAGATGTATGACTATTCGGCAAGCCTTGTGAGGTACCGTGAGTTGCGGAATTTGAGTCACGCGTCATGTTTTCGGGCATGTCAATCTAGTGAGGAGTATCAGCGTCTGAAGATGGTTCTGAGTGAACAAGATGGCAGCAAGGAATCAAGCCGTGGTTAGGAGGAATGCATTAGGTTTGGTCCGGTGCTGCCACAGACGACAGAAATTGATTGTGGAGATTTGGAAAAGGTTCTGGACCCAGTGCAAGGCCGAGGTGCACCGAAGAAAAGGTTGCAGGCAAAGATGAAGAAGCAAAGATCAAAGAGGAAATGTGGCTACTGTGGGGTGGAAGGTCATGATCGGCGTATATGCAATAAATTGAAAGAGGTGTCAAATATGTCTAACTTTTATTTTTTACATCTGATTTACTCATTACTATAGTGCACCAATTATATATGTTGCTGTGTAGGAAATGATGGCAGCAAACTGTTAGCTACAGCTCTCCGTACAAGGCCATTGGCAAAATGGTCGCAACTGCTGAGCCTCAAGAGAGTGATGTTGTGTTGGTTGCGAAGTGCCCCAACCGCCTCTATCCTATGTGAGCATTACTGTATTTCTTGGTCTTCTCTTTCCACTTTGATCCTGTGGTGCAACCTAGCTACTAAAGCCTAAAAGTATTCACTGTTATATGGACATTGAGTTCTTTTTGTCCTAAAGCAAGTTTACATGTGCTGGCAGAAAGCCATTCCTACATGCAGGGAGGGTCTCTCTAAACTTGCTCCTTGAGCATGATGCTTTGTCTTTTTGGTTTTGTGAAGAACAAATTACTTTATTTGTTACCTGAGATTCTGATCATGTTTGATCCTTAATTTATTATAAGTATGGGTCCATTTTACATGACTGAGCTTGTGCATGAACCATGGAAGTTTTCCTCATGCACATATTTCTTCTTGTATTATCGGTTTTTTATAATGGAATGCAACTATGAAATGGAAACATGTCTCTAATATGAGGACATTTAAGCTGTACTGGCTGGAGCTTTCGATAAAATAAACTATGTTGATGGATCAAAGTGGATTCTTTTGATTTACGCACATAACATTTGAGTGACCAATGATAATAAAATATTCTGATCTTGAATCCTTCCTATGTTTCCTTGAACCAGGAATGCCATGTGAAGGAGGGTATGAGGAAGCTTTTGGATGGTCAGCGACAAGGGCATCATCAAGAAGAACAGGGAGCTGCATGCATTTCCTGAGTAGCAGTTCTAACTGTTTTTGTCATATCTCATTGTGGATTAGTGAGAATGTTATGTTATTAGTGATCTGCAGTCCAGATTGTTTAGCAAGTGAGATGTTTGCTGTGTTGAGGATGTCAGATTGCTCGGTTGCACATGAGGCAGGTGGGGAACATCGCCGACTTTGTGTTTTTGTGGACTGGTCGAGGCATACTCTATCAGATTTTCTATACTGTGCTTTCAGGATGTTGTATAATACAATTTGCTGGAGCATGCCATCGCTTATATAGGTTTAAGATTATGCATTTTACATGTGACATTGGTAGGCATATGATTATGCGCGTTTTCGGATCTAGATATATACAATGACACACCCATTCGCCTTTAACAGTAGATTTTAATAGAGATAACTGGATCATCACGTGATCAGGGTGCTACTGCCCTGTATCTGAGAACCATTTATCCTTATATGTTTATGCTTGAAATGATCTCTGTGCTATACTGCTACCTCAGTACCAAAATATATGATGTGTTGTTGGCTAAACTATCCTATAATAACATCTTATACTTTGATATGGAGGGAGTAGTTAGCAATTGTACTTTTAAATTGAGGCAGCCGGTACCATTCTTCTTGGACTATCACCCACACAGTGCTTAGCATTACCATTCTTCACTCACTCACATGCATAAAGCTAGCATGGTGATCTGACTAGGACAGTGCAGGGGCTCAATGAACCTGATGATGCTAGCAACCAGCTAACGCTACTCATCTGACTCTACTGTGATACTTCATCGAAACCACATTTAGCAACATTATTGATTAAATTAATACTCCCTCTGTCCCAAATAAATGAGTCAACTTTGTACTAACTTTAGTACAAAGTTAGTGTAAAGTTGAGTCACTTATTTTGGGATGGATGGAGTACTTTAGAAGACACATAAGGCTTGTACAATACTTTTTCCCCTCTCATGTCCATCCTAATTATATTCTTTTTGTGTCAAAAGAAAGTTCTAGACTGCTTGTATTGATGTAGCTTCACCCCTCCTAAGATTTCTTTGAAGCTCCGCCACTGATTTCAAGTGGAGTCCCTCGTTTAATTGACGTTATGAACATAAAACTGGATTGGACTAGTGCAGCACATGCAATACAAAAATAGTAAAAGCCACAATTAAGTGTGCGGGCATCAAAGGAACCTTTCATCTAAAAATTGAGCAACAACTCAAAGTTGAAAGCCTATTATTGTAAACATAGTCTCACAATTGTCACTTGAATGAAGTGATTGTTGGTTCGAAAATAATGTAAACACTACTTGGGACAGTAGTTCAACTCTAAAGCTTGAAATTGTAGAAAAAACAAAAGCCTACTGAAGAGGCTCATCACTGCTGCCGAAATCCAATGCCTTCTTCAGATTGTTATCTGCAAGTTTCTTCCTTTTGGGCGATGACCCATATTCGCCCAAGTCCCTCTCGCCCATATCCATGTACCCACATGCATATATGTCTTCTTCGGACATGTCTTGCCCAAATGCATGCGAAAGGTATTTATGCAAATGATGTGGCCATTTTTTGTATAATAAGTAGGAACTTGGCAATATAACCAACCTGTTCAGACATGCCATCATCGCTATTATCTAAGAATGCACAATTCTTAACAATGTACAAATGACATTTCTTTATCCCTTCTAAAGCATGCAACATTTCGTCCACGTCATGCTGGCCTGACATTTGTACCATTCCTTCAGGTGGTACGCACCCAGGCTTGATGTAGTACAAATCTGCTTCCCGTTTGTGCCCATGGTAACGCAAATTTTTCACCATTATCTGCCAGTCCACCTTGCCAGGTTCAACTACAGTCATCATACCAGGTTTCTTGTTGTGGTATGCTTGAGGAACATGAGAAAGTTCTTCGTCCACATGAATAATAAATTGCATTACAACTACCTACATATGGCTCGTTGACATCAGTTTTTGCACAATATTAAAGTGTTCATACATAGGATGTGCATACCATTTGTAAAACATACTTACTCGGCAACGTGGTGATGAGACAGATTGTTCCGGTGGTGCACTACTAGGGAAAAGGCTAGCAGCAGCGCGGGTTTTAGGCCTATCAGCAGCGCGGGTACCCGCGCTACCAATAAGGCGCAACAGCTAACGTATAGCAGTAGCACTGGTCCACCCGCGCTACTGCTACACAAGTGTTGCAGCAGCGCGCTTAAAGGAACCTCGCTGCTGCTAATAGCTATAGCACTCTTCCCCTGTGCGCGCTACTGCTACAACCGCGCTGCTGCTAACTTTTCTCCACTCGCTACTGCTAATTTTAGTAGTTTTTTGTTTTTTTGGCATATTTGTTTTGTATTTGAACAGGCTTTATAGAAGAATCTTTAGCACATACAAATGTCATCATGATACACATACAAATGCCTGCGAGACCACAAATGTAATCATAGCATATACATACAAATAGTCTCGTCATAATCATCATCCAACACAAAGTGGTATCTTGTCATCATCTCGAAAATAGCGATACATGCAAGTCTCGAATACTTGCAACTACAACGTCATCCATCTAAACAAAGGTATACGCGAGAAGAGCTATCACTATGAGTGAGAGCGGAACTATGCAGTACATGAGATGGCGGTTACGAGTCCTCTCTCAGGCTAGCGTGAACCTCAAGTAACTAGCTTCTCCTTCTTGTCTGCTTTTGAAGCCTTTATGGCTGGTGTCCGAGAACCCATTCACTTGCGCCTGACACTCATGCCACTCGTTGTACACCCCCGGAACCTTCCCTTTGTACACGACATAGCAGTTTCATCTCGCCATCAAGAAACTAGGTACCTGTTAGAGATGCATGTTCATGAAGAGGATGTACAATCATATATATGCAACAAAATATACTAGAGAACACCGAAAAAGAAAGGGTTAGCAACTAGATGCAACATACAGTACGCAAATTAATTCACTAGAGGTACGCATGTCATCGTATGCAAACTAACAAAGTAGCGTTACGCAAGTTCGGCAGGGATCATGGACATCACAAAGTTGCATCACTACAAATAGTATACAAGTTCAACCGACACATATCATCATCATCGGCATCATAAATCACTAGAAGTTCCATCCTTCCTTATCATCGAGGATGGACCCCTAGCTTCTTGAACGGCGTGAGGTCTAGACGTTGCATGCATATGCGAGTTCGGACGTCACCTCGCGATATAGGGCCGTGGTGGAACATCCCCTTATCATCGACCACTTCTTTCATGATGATCGTCGCAATGTCGCTTTGGATGCGAAAGAAGTCATCTCTAAGTTTATAATCCGCTTCTCCATGAGATTCTAGCCACTTGTGGATATGATCATCATTTCTGCTTCTCATGCGAAGCTTTTGGTGATCCGTGTTGAACTGATTCATGAGATGGAGGATGTACAATCCATCCTTCTTGCCCTGTTTTGGGACTTGGATGCAGGAGAAGTTAGTTTTATGCGTGAAACCCATCTTCTTGTTCCTTTGTTTCCTGATCTGCATGTGGCCACCTCTAAAGCTGAACCCTTGGAGAGCATCATCTAGAATATTCATTATGTGGGTGTAGTCTTTTTCCTCATAGTCTCTGGAAGGGTCAAAATACACGGCGTGGGAGACTTGCGGATAAAGAACGATAAGGATGGCACGCCCGTTGCTGCGGGGAAAAGACACCTCAAATTATTCCCCGTAGAGAGAGAAGGAATGATTGAAATGTATGAAAGGGTTGTTCGAAACTGACTTACTTTGGATGATAAGGCACGAGGACAATTTCCCGGTCCTTATTCTGTACCATGAAGTTTTGGAGGTAGTCCCTAGCAGTTTCACGCTCAAAGTCGCGAGACTCAAGAAAGACTCGTGCATGTAGTACGGATCCGCCACACAGATTTGCGAGACTTCTTCACTGTTCATGACAGAGCTCATATGTAGCGCAAAAAGGCGGACGATTGTAAAATCGAGCCGCCTTGTCAGAAACATCTCAAAGATATGGTCAAACCGCAGGAAGAACACCTCCGCGGGCCGTGTCTCGATGTAGCACTTCCCCTCAGGCACACGAGCCGCGTATGTCGGATATCCTGGATCCTTTGAGGCTAGTAGGCTTTTCTCAGTCAACAGCACATGGTCGTGCAGTCTCATGAGATCCCCTGATAGTGCCTCCAGTGGTTTCGGCGGTAGCATTGGCTCGCCCGTGAGATGGAACATGGCCGCACCTTTCACGGGTACACGCTCTTCATAATGCATCATTTGGCTGCTATGTGCTCTGGCTTCTTTGGAGGCAGCTATCTTCCCCGATCTCTTTCTCTCCTTTTTCTTGGGCACACCTTCTAGACCCTTCCTTAACCCCTGCCCCAGTGTTCCCGGGCTAAGTACTGTACGACACTCGCGCTAGGATAGTTGGGCATGTGTTGAGGCGGCATCTTCAGGCGTGTCTTGTGAGGATTTCATGAAGAGATTCTTTTTGCAATCCCTGCTACGACCTTCCTGCCCGGGCATATCATCCATATCCTCATTAGCAAGCTGATAGCCCGATTCGTCATATGGTTGACTCATCAATTCTATGTCATAGTCATACGCGTTTGTATTGAGGAAATCCATAGGGTCGACCTCCGTCTCATCATCCATTCTCTGTTCTACAGGATAAATTACATCAGCCAGCACTATTGCACCCCCTTCATCATGTCGTGCGCCGCTCTCACCCGGCACTACAGAAGCTGGTAATTGTGTAGGCGGGGTGGTGGTCTCCGCACATGCTTGTTGATGTGTGGTTATTGGTGTGCTCTCGGCCGGCTCCAGACGAATAAGATTCTTCGGCCATAGCAGCACCCAACCCTTGCAGCTTCCAATCCGCGGCGGGGTCCCGTCGTCCGCTCCCACATGCTGTACTGGAGGAGGCAAATCCTCGTGCCCCGATTTCACACTGGACAAGCTAACCCTGAAGTACCCAGCAGGGATCGGCTGGTTGTGGAACGTGGGTTGCAAGGGGTCCATTATCATCCCCTTTCCCACGTCCACCTTCTGGCCTTTGATCAAGTAGAGTATGGTGCACGGGGTTTCTTTCGCCTGCAAACACATATGTCTGTGGCGTAAAACATCCGAAAGGCAACAAAAGTGGAATATTATATATATATATATATATATATATATATATATATGTTGGTGCGACATGTAATTACCGTGACGGCGTCGAGCTCAACCAAAGACGAAGGCCCACCAAGCGCGCCAGAGACTAAGGACGGGCTGCTATGAGCGGGAGCGGCTGCGAGAGGAGGCCCAGTTGTGTGAGCAAGTGATGGTGCGATGGTGTTGTTGTTCATGGAGTGGCTCCCGACGAAACTGGGCAACGGGAAATCATGTACCGTCTTGTCTGGATTTTCCTTCGTCCAGTTGATGATACCTGGAACCAAGTTAGTAGCAAAATCATTTCTGCAGGCAGTTACAGCTGCATTGACTGCCTGCTGTAGCAACTCATATTTGTCCTCAGCTGCTTTTTTCGCATCCTCAGCTGGTTTTTTCTCGACCGCAAGCTTCACCTTCGCATCGATGTCCGCCTGACTAAACTTCTTTTTCTGCTTCTTGGCCTCCGGGCCCTCGTTGTAAAACACCTTCCACGTGGCGCCATCTCCAGCGCCGTGCACACGACCATATTGCGGCCGCTGGCCCAAAGGGAGTCCCTTAAGTTTGTTCAAGGCCCGGTTGAGAGGGGTGTCCCACTTGGGCCTCATCGGAGAAGTAGGGTTTTCGGCTGCAAGCTGGTGTTGCTTCTCCAGTAGTCTAATCAATTTCCTCGTGATCTTGTCCGTGTAAAAAACCTTTTTCTCCTTGTCCCACTTGTAGCGGGCCCTGATGAAGTCATGCTCCAAGGGGTTGGTGAACTTCGCGAAGGGGTCTGGGAGACCCGCGGCTTCACGTTTCGCGTCCTCTCTATCCCATATGGGCCTTTTACCGAGGTAGCCACAGCTTCCGAGGCGATGCTTCCCCGTGTTCCTTTGCTGAAGGCTCTTGAATTACGCAGCCTTAGCCTTGGCGTCCTCGGTAGCACAAGTGTCCTTGAACTTTTCGAACTCCTCTTCCGTAAGTGTCGGATTTTCCTCCAGAATCTTGGACAGGGGTTCCTCAGCCTCAATAGCTCGTTTCACCCTCGATTTCCAGGAGGCCAAATCATTATTGAACATGCCCATGGCGTGATTGTTAATCTTTTTCATCTTCGGATCAACCCACGGTTGTTCTATGTTATCATCCCGATCGGGGAACTTGAATCTCTTGTGCAACTTCGTTAGGAGCAACTGCGTCAAATGTTCTTTACTCCTTAATTCATCGTCATTGATGCTCGCGCATTCCCGTAGGATGCATCCTACTTGGTTCCCATAGCACTTGCGAGGTTCTTCCGGCTCTAATGGCTCAAACTTGCCAGGTGCCATCTTTGTGATCACAAGTCATCCAATCCCTAGTTTGTTAGGTTTTCATATCCTCTGCTTCTTATGCCTCTTTTCGGTACCGGCATCGGCGCCGGTATCATCCCCGGTGGTACCTTCCCCACCGGTCTCGGCACCGCCATCGGTGCCGGCACCGTCGGTGTCAGTGTCGGCGTTAGTACCATCATCGAGGCGGACCTGCAAACCTTGCTTAGCAGTCAAAAAGTCGAGGTAGTCTTGTTCACCCTCATAATCCATCTCGTCTGCATCTTGGTCAGAAGGCCCAGTTTCTTCGTTGTTCGACATGTTTCCTATGATTAAGTGTCCTCATTTATTTCTAAATGTATGAATAAATGAGAAATGAGATAAAAAAAATCTATGTGCCAGCACTCGATATGCCAACTATGTATCACAAATCACGCCTTTATTCACGGGAAATTTCGGCATGACCTTTGCTAAAAATTGGACATATCGAGTGCCTGAAATTCACCGGAATGGAAATGAATCAACATTCCGGCGTAACATAGGCAACTCAGATCGTTTACCAAAACATGACATGTCCAAAACATGACATATCCACATATCACATGTCCAGTTCAAATTTGCATATAAATTCAGCAAATTTTGAAACCTATCTAAATTCATAACTAAATAGATAACCTAATTAACATAACTAAAACCTAAGTAAATTAACCCTAGCTAGCAGAGAGAGAGAGGAGGGGTGGTTTACAGAGGGTGCAGGGCGAGGAGGCAGGCCCGACGACGGCCGAGGTTGGGAGGGGAGGAAGCAGAGGAGGGAGGCGAGGGCCGACGGGTCGGGGGCGAGCGCGCCTGGGTTGGGGCCGGCGGGGTTGGGGGCGAGCATGCCGGGGTCGGGCGCGGCGGGGTCGGAGGCGGCGGGGTCGGGGGCGAGCGCGCCGGGGTCGGGGGCGAGCGCGCCGAGGTCAGGGGCGGGCGCGGCAGTGCGACGGGGCCGGGGAAGAGAGAGTGGGGATTTGGGGGAAAAGAGGCGGGATGAAGCAGGGAAGGGAGAATTTTGGGTTAAGTGGACGTAGCAGTAGCGCGTTTACACGAAACGCGCTACTACTACCTTGACTAGCTGTAGCAGTTTTTTGCAGAAACCGCTACTGCTACCTTGACTAGCTGTAGCGATTTTCTGCAGAAACCGCTACTGCTACCTTGACTAGCTGTAGCTCTTTTTCACTAAAGCGCTACCGCTACTGCTATAACCAGTTTCCCTTTTTTCTTTTCCTTAGCATAATAGGAACATATATATTACATCATTGGACCCTTGCATAATAATGGCTAAGTGTGTATACAAAATAGGAACATATATATATTACATCATTGGACCCATGCATAATAATGGCTAATTAAGTGTGCATACAAAATAGGAACATATATATATATATATATTACATCATTTGACCGATTCCTCAGTGCTGACGTTTTCGTTTTTGAGTCAGCTTCTTTCCCTTCTTGTTCGTCGAAGAATAATTGAGCCCCTCATTGTGACTTTGCCTTTTCCATGGAGTACGATTTTTCTTTGGTAATGTAGTATTGATTCTTCTTTTGACGTATACTTCATCATCATCGTCATCTTCCCTCATTGGGTTGCCGTACTGATCATAGTCTTCCTCGTTGGCGACTCCATCCATTCCAATAATGTTTCTTTTGCCTTTCCTCACGACAACACGACTGGGATTGCATGGGTCGGTTATGAAAAAGCATTGTGTCACGTGCTTAGCGTGTACCCATGGCTCGTTTTTTGCGATAGCGTTCACGGTAGCGCTCTTGGCTTCGGGTATAGTCATGGTAGTGAAAATCCGGCTTTCTCTTTCGACATTCTTAGCCCATCTGACACGGAACATCGTCGTGTTGTGCAGTCCAGAGTAGTCAAGCTCCCAGATCTCCTCGACCCTTCCATAAAATCGTTCAGTTGCGCCGTTATCGCTGCCGGTCATGCATTCCATCGTCACCCCAGAGTTTTGATATTCATCACGGTCCATATCTTTGGCCTCCCTGTAGAACGTGTATCCGTTGATTTCATATGCCTGATAGGTTATGAGGTTGGGCGAGGGGCCATGTGCTAAGGTGTATATGAGCAATCCGTCCTTAGATCCCTCCTCCGAGGGATTAGCAATAATATGCTCTTTGAACTAATGCAGGAAAGTGGAGTTGTGCTCTCTAGTAACTTCGGCGTCCGTCCTGCATACCCCCCGGTCACGATACTTCTTTGCGATAATTTCTTTGTGCAGTGCCACAAAAGGATCTACCTCGTCTAGGTGTTGTAGCACTACCAAGTTTGCTCTGTCAAAGTCGCTGCGTCGATCTAAGTATGCCACGTGCAGTTCCCTGCAACCGTTGCAGTGACCTTCTCCTTCGAGCCTCCCATCGTGCTTGTTAATGGGCAAACCAACACTAACACCAGGCGGCTGGTCTGCGCCATATAGAAAATTCTCACAGAAAGAGATGCACTCTTGTGTCAAATAGCCCTGGACGATGCTTCCATCCGGACGGGACATGTTACGAATGAATCCTTTGATGATCCCATTCATCCTCTCAAACGGCATCATGTTGTGCAGGAATGATGGCCCCAGGTCTATTATGTCATCCACAATATGGACACACAGATGCACCATCACGTCAAAGAACGCGGGCGGGAAGTACATCTCAAGCTCATTCAGTATCACAACGATCTCTTCCTGTAGCCTTCGGAGCTGCTTCACACTGATCAACTTTCGAGAGATGACGTCGAAAAAGTTGCAGAGACCAATAAGCGTGTCACGGACGTGCTTGTCCATTATCCCTCTAAGGGCAACAGGTAATATCTGCGTCATCATCACATGACAGTCATGAGACTTCGTCCCGCTGAACCTTTTCTTGTTCGTGTCTAGATATCTACTTATCTTGCCACAGTAACCGGAACTAACTTTGACTCCGGTAAGGCACTTAAAGAATTGATTGATCTCAGCCTGACTTAAGGGGAAGCAAGAAGGGGGGCAATAATCCTCATTCTTTATTTTCTTGCCCTTCTTCTCCCGTGCCTCTGTCTCCGTCTCTGTCTCGTCTGACATTTTATGTGGCGGCATGTGCAGATCTTCCGTGATTTCCAAATCTTGCAAGTCTTTTCTTGCCTTCAGCCCATCCTTGGTCTTATCCGGCATGTTCATCAGTGTTGCGAGCAAGATCTCAAGGACATTCTTACAGATATGCATTTGATCAAGGCAATGAGGTGTATCGAGTTTGTGCCAGTACTCCAAGTCCCAGAACATAGACCTCGTCTTCCATACCTTCAGCAGCGGCTCCGGCGCCTTTCTCATCGTCTTTCCCGGCGCAGGGCACTCCTTCCAGTTTTCAACAGCTCATCGATTTCGGCACCGCTCCGTTTACGTGGAGGTCCTCGATGCTCAGCATGACCATTGAATAGATCTCCACGATTTCTCCACGGGTCGTCCTGTTCGAGCCATCTTTGATGCCCCATGTACACGATTTTCCCAGACCCGCCATCTTTTCTTGACGTTAGCTGCTGAGACGTCGTATCATCCATATACCGCGTGCATCCACAATATCCATGGCACACCTGGCCTGCCACATATCCGTAACCAAGATAGTCATGCACTGTCGTGATCAGCGCGGCTCTCATGTTGAAATACTTGCCTTTGCTGGCGTCCCATGTCTTGGCCGGTGTTTTCCATAACGTGTCTAACTCCTCCTGAAGTAGCCCCAGATACAAATTAATATTATTTCCTGGTTGTTTTGGCCCTTGAATAAGCATGCTCATGTGAATGTACTTCGATTTCATGCACAACCAGGGGGGAGGTTGTACATCCATACAAACACGGGCCATGTGCTATGGTTGGTGCTCTGGTTGCCAAACGGATTCATGCCATCGGTACACGTGCCGAGCACGATGTTCCTTGCATCACATTCAAAATACCGATAGAAGTTTTTCAACACTCTCCACTGGCTTCCATCCTTGACGTGTCTCAGCTTCGGATCATCTCCGCGTGCCAGCGCATTAGCTTTGCTTCCTTGGGATCTACAAAATACCTCTGGAGACGGGGAGTGATCGGTAAGTACCATACCACTTTCTGGGGACATTTCTTCCCGGCCTTCTTGTATCGAGAAGCATTGCACACTGGACAACTTGTTTTTTCCGCGTGCTCCTTCCGATAAATTATGCAATCGTTGATGCATGCATGGTATCTAACGTGTGGCAAATCAAGAGGGCACATGATCTTCTTGGCCTCATCAACACTACTAGGACATAGATTATCCTCGGGAAGAACATCCTTTAGGTACTTGAGATGCTCATCGAGGCTAGTGTCGGTCCATTTGTTTTTAGCCTTCGTCTTCAGCACTTGGAGCGTGAAACTCAAGCGGGTCACCTCAGGATTGCAACCATCATACAATGGAGTGTTCGAGTCTACCACCAGTTGCTCCAGCTTAGACTCCTCTCTAGAAGCAGCTCTCTCAGTACTCGTCTCCTTGCGAAGCAATGCTTGAACATGAGGGTCCCGCACGATTGAACTTAGTACCGACGAACTCTGCTGCATGGAGTCCATGTCGTTCTCTCCGCCGCCATGTCCGTCCCCTTCTCCGCCGCCATGTCCGGCCTCTTCCCCGCCGCCATTATCGATCATCTCTTCGTCTTGCCCCGTGTCATCATTGACTGCCCCGTCGGCATCCTCAACATCGTCATCCTCATCTTCAGTTATCCACCGAGTATAGCCATCCATGAAACCAGTCATGAGCAGGTGCACTTCGACACGACCATCGACATGGGGGTCAAGCCAAACTATTCCTTTGCATTTTCGACACGGACATAAAACCTCTGTCAGGTTATTTTCCTTCATGTCCTGCACCGCCGACCGCAACCACCTGTCCACCATCGTTCCACTAACCATCGTGAACTCTGCATGGTAATAATAAACAAATTGATTATAAAAATGTGTGCATTCATCAAAGTCATACAAAAATTCGGTATGACGTTCCTTAAAAGTAGGACATATATAGATCTAGAGTTTGCCCGGAATTCGCTGAAACGGAAATAAATCGACATTTCGGCAAAACATAGGCAACTCAAATGCACAATTTGGCGTCAACTCATGCCACACACACAATTTCCATAAAAATATCACACACACATGCATAAACATATTTCCATTTTGCAAAAGCATGAAATATTAATTACACCTCTATCTCGAGATCGAGCACACGGTGGAGATGATGATGTAGGGAGGTCAAAAGTGCACAAAGCTCTTCTTGACAAAGAAAGATCTAGTTAGGGGGCAAATAGGTCACTTAACTAAATGCTACATCTACCTAGCTAGCTAATTTGGGAGGAGACAACTTCAACTAGTGGAGGGGGGAGGAAAAAGAGAAAGGAGATGAATTAATGGAGGTGGTGTAGTTATAGCTAGGAGTAATGAAGAGAGAGAAAGGTAGGTAGAAGAGGGAGAGTAATGGGGGGAGAAGTATTGAGGAAGAAGAAGAATGAGAGAGGAAGGATGTGGGAGGGTAGGGGAAAGGGAGGAGAGGAGATGGGGAGGGGGGTGGAAAAGGTGGTGGGTCCTGCGTCTTAGCAGTAGCGCGGGAGAGAAAGCGCGCTGCTGCTAAGAGCGTAGCAACAGCGTGCTTTCCTGTCACGCGCTACTGCTAAACGGGCCAACCCTGTGCACATTTTCAAAATTAGCAGCAGCGAGGTGACAAAAAAGCGCGCTACTACTATGGCATTAGCAGCAGCACGCTCCCTGGCGCCGGGCTACTGGTAAACTTATGTCGTTGTGTACTGTCGATGGATTTTTGTAGCAGCGTGGTTTAAGCGTCACGCGCTACTGCTAAGTTTGCACCTGTAGCGAGCTTTCCGTAGCCGCGCTGCTACTACTTAGCAGCAACGCCTGTTTTTTGCCGCGTTGCTGCTAAGATTCTGTGTATAAGGTTTTCCCTAGTAGTGGTGGGATGTCGCATTTTGCCTGCGGAGGTGGTGATGAGACAGATTGCTCTGGTGTACGGATGTCTTGTTCTGCCTGTAGAGGTCCTGATGAGACGGATTGCTCTGGTGTAGGGATGTCTTGTTCTGCCTGAGCATGTTGTTGATATAAATTGATTTTGGTTTGTGTGTGGATAATTTAATGACTAATAAGTAAATAATGAAAGGTACCTTCGTGCCTATACTAGCATGGTCTTGCATCATACCCCCTTCCATGCGGATCTCCTCCATCTTGGCCTTGTCATCCTACTGAGCATGATGTGGTTACAAACTAATTTTGCTTTGTGTGTGGATAACATAATGAATAATAATCGTAGTAAATACAGGAACGTACCTTCAGAAGTGTATTAGCACGGTCATGCATCGTATTTCCTTCCACGCGGATCTGCTCCATCTTGGCCTTGTAATCCAGATCATTGCAGTCCTCTGGTAAGTTAAGGTCCATGCCCGCATGTGTCTGCATGTTATTGAAGCCCATCTTACCATGCTTGAGATGTAGAACGCGGTCTTGCATCATATTCCCTTCCATGCGGATCTCCTCCATCTTGGCCTTGTGATTCATGTCATTACGCTCCTATTGCAACATATGGTCCATGTTCGCACGCGCCTGCATGATATTGAATTCCATCCTACCACGCCCAAGCTGCATAGCACGATCCAGGTCCTTACGCTCCTGCTTCAACTTTAGGTCCATATCGTCATGGAAATGCTTCAACCTCTGATCCATGGATGCACGCTCCTCGATCATCGTCTGTTCCATGGCTGCACGCTCCTCCTTCAGCAACCAAGCAATGGAAAGTTTTCATCAACTCCTGGGTTTGACGCTTGGAAAGCACGAACTTCTGCTGGTACACCTAGTGCAAAACCTGTGGTGCAAAACAAGGAGTTGGTCCAAGACATCCCACCACGGAAGCCTGTATTCAACAATGATTACATATTGACAGATAAAGACTATGAGGCTGCACTTTTCATTCGAGGGAGTCACGACCTTGTTGAGGTAGTTCACATCGAAGACATTGTGCTAACAGTTCATCAACTCAAGCCAAATGTTAGCAAACTATTCTTCGTCGATGACGTAAGGCCCGTATACTGCAATCCACATCAAGTATTCTAAATTGTGCCATATTACATGACTACAAATTTTGCAGGTTATTAATGCATATGCACACATTAGCAATGTTGCAACTGATGCTACATCATTCATTTTCACCGTAGAAAGCATAAGATTGCTAGGCGAATTTGGGGGTATTCCAATGGGATGCAAAAGCCCACATGTTGCTAATGTAGCAACGAAATTTGTAGGACGCAAAATGGTATGCATGTTTCCTAACTTGTTCAACTGTATATCTTGATTTTCCCTAAATTGAGTCTGCTTTAATTTTCTGCCAGGTACGTGTCCCAATGAATGTGCACAGCATGCACTAGTTATTACTCGTGTTTAATTTAGACAAAGAAGAGATCCAGGTCCTAAACTCCATCCAAGCATATCGTGACATTGCCAAGGAAACTGCACTGGTAAGCTTGCTCTCTTGCTTCCTCTTACCTCATGTGGCACTTTTTGAAAAGCACTGACGCAATCCCTTGAATTACTCCTCATACACCAGGTGGAGTCCATTCAGGCGTGTATCAACGAAGCGGTCGAGGATGGCTTGTTAACACCGCCTAAACCCATCAATATTACCCAGTGGAAAACCACTTGCTATACTAACATACCACAATAGACGGATGGGTACGTATAGGCAGCTACATGATCCCTCACCTACATTACAGTACTTAACTTGAACTTACATCACAGTTATTCCTGCGGGGCGTACACACTCAAATACATGTTGACATGAGACGAAGATAAAATTACCGACGATTTCACACAGGTCTGCCGAACACTAAATTACATTTGCAATCATGCACTACCTATGCTTCACCGCTATCCTAACCTATGCGTCGCTATCTATTCAGGCAGAAATACATATTTTCAGCTGGAAAATAAGTTCAAGCCTGCTACGTTCGGATTGCAACAAGCTTCGGAAAAAATCATACAAGAATCCTATAACGGTAAGTTCTGCACAACTAGCATTTCATGTCATGTAGTTCCTAACTTTGATGATTGCATGTAACATAACACTATTTCCTCTACAGAAGGACGAGTATGAAGGCAGCATCACTACTAGGAAAAGGGCTATAGATGGAATTGACACTAATGGCGCACCAGACATGTGGTGCTCCATTACTATATACTAATGGCGCACCATGTGTTGGTGCGCCATTAGTGGTGCAAATACTAATGGCGCACCACGTCCACGGTGCGCCATTAGTAAAAAAAATTAATTTTTTCAAAACTACTAATGGTGCACCGTGGGAGTGGTGCGCCATTACTAGTTGAACTAGTAATGGCGCACCATGCCACGGTGCGCCATTAGTAACTTGGCCCAAACATTCGCCCGAATGCACCCCCCCCCCCGTGGACCGCCTTTTCAGTTTCAAAAAAAAATGATAGAAATGTCAAAAAAATAAAAGAAAATAAGATTCCCATGTGATATGTGGTCTAGTTGTTAGCAAAATTTACAAACATGAATTTTCGACTTTTTTGCAAAATCTCTCAAGAATTTGTAAAAATGGGCATAACTTTTGTGTACGAACTAGGATGAAAAAGTTTTTTATATGAAAAATCATCTACTCGAAAAGTTACATCTGAATTTTTTTTTCCTTTTCATCTACTCGAGAATTTTTTTCCTTTTCCAAATGTCTCTGAACTTTGTTTTAAATAAGTGAACTTTTCTCAATTTTGTCATTTTATCCAAATTTCGTGAACTTTTCTCAAATTACAAACTTTTTCCCAAATCTGTGTGAACTTTTTTTAACCCATGAATTGTTTTTCATTTTCTGTGAACTTTTTTGCAAATTACAAACTTTTCCAAGTGTTATTTTTATTAAATATGTGAACTTTTCTGGGAGCCCCGTTAAACATTTTCAAAATCCTCAAAAACCTAACAGAAAAAAGATACGGGGCTTTTAAGATCTGGAGAGGCAAAAAATTCAAAAAAATTCAAACTTACTAATGGCGCACCTGCCCATGGTGCGCCATTAGTATCTTCCCGCCTTCAAAATTCAAAATAAGTCAACAAAATAAAAAAAGTTACTAATGGCACACCTGCCCATGGTGCGCCATTAGTATCTTCCTGCCTTCAAAATTCAAAATAAATAAAAAAAAATAAAAATAAAAGTTAGTAATGGCGCACCTGCCCGCGGTGCGCCATTACTATGCCATATATATGGCTGGGCGTGGTCCTCTCCTCCTTCATTTTTCTCCTCCACTCCATCTCCTCCTCTCCTCCACTCCATCTTCCCTTCTCTCCTCCACCATACTACCCTCCTCCTCTCCGGCGACCTCCTCCTCCTCCTCCTCCTCTTCGGCGACCTCCTACTCCTCCTCTCCGGCGACCTCCTCCTCCTCCTATCTGGCAACCTCCTCCTCCCTCCTCTCCTCCCCTCTCCTCCCCTCACGGTTTCTCCTCCCTCCTCGACTTAGGTATATATTAGCCACGCCCAGAAATCCTTCCTCGACTCACTGCGAGAAAGCGATGCCGGAGCCATCATATGAGTTTAGTGCAACAAGTATCCCGTTCTAGTTGTAGTAGATCGGAATACAACTCCGAGCACCCGTTACCATGGACACGGCTATTCAAATAGATTACTTCCTTGGAGGGGTGCACCAACTTACCCAACACACTCGATTAACTCCGGCCAGACACACTTTTCCTGGGCATGCCCGTCCTCGGCTAATCGACACACCATAGTCCTACCTAGGCTCAGCAGAGAGGTCAGCACGCCTGTCTACATCCTAAATGTGAAGGGTGGTTCGGCCGCTCATCCTAAGCACTCCTGCACATTGCGTGGGCGGTCCAGCTTCACCCGATCTGCAGGATATCTACTAGTCTCTGTGCCACATCTCTGAACAGTGACATCTGTAGAGCTTTCGGAAGAATTGTACGGCGCCGAATGCCCATACTTATTCCCGCGTGGTGGTTAGTGGGAAATGGCTAGAGGCCTACTCAGATCACATATCCAAACCCGTTAGTGTATACGGAGCTCGCGGGAACGATCGATGATCCTCTCACCCCATTTCACGGACTTACGACAGGGGCCAGGCCCATCCCTCTCTTGGGAGGTCTCTACCTGCCAGGTCGTGCCACGTCATTACATTGCGGGTACCCTCATGGTCAACCCAACTTCAATAACTCTCGCGGGTACCCCTTGGGCCGACCCAACTTCAACAAAGGACCGAGGTGAAGGTCAAGGTAACCGTGTGTCCATAACATCAAGGGGGAATCTGAGGAATCACCCTCAATGGATTCCTACTCGATGTAACCGTCAAGGTGACCTTGGAGGAATCACCCTCAAAGGGTTCAGACTTGAGGTGTCGCACAACAACTCATCATCAGGAGTGGTGAATAAGAAAAAACAATCAGTGTGCATTTTGCAAATGTTCAAAATGTATTAAAAAGGAACCAAAAAATAAAAAAATAGGAAAGGAAAAATGGAAAAAAATGAATAAAGGAAAATAAAAAAGAAACTAAATTTAAAAGGAAATCAACCTTCTTAAAGGACACGGCTAATGTTTTCTTAACGCATGGTGAACATTTTTTAAAATTCATGCAAACATTCTTTTACAAAATATGACATAAAGTTTTCAAAATACATTCCGAATATTTTGTAAAAACTTTACGAACATTATTTTCTATACACAATGAAAAATGGCACTGAGAGAACAAATAAAAATTAAAGAAAAAAAATAAAAGGAGACAAAACATAAAAAAATCTATCCCAGTCCATTAGTGTTAAGCACAGATGGAAAAAATAACAGAAAACTGATTGAGTGGGGTGGCAAATCATATTTGGCACCAATGCGTGAATTGGTACGCCCAGTTCCTATTCCGCCCCTTGAGCGCGGGATATTAGTACAGATCGCTAATCGGCGAACACCCTTCACTGTATAGTAGGCGGCTGGCTTCTTATGTCAAGAGAACGGATGGAGTATTATATAGGTAAATGGGCCGGCTGGCTTCTTATGTAGGTTCTTTTTTCCAACAGTTTTTATGGAAGCTTTTTCCAATGATTTTTACTGCATTTGTTTCTGGGACGTTTTCTTCGTGTTTTCACCTGCCGGTTTTCTCTCTCTTTTTTTCGTTTTTCGCCCTTTTTTCTTCTTTACTTTTCCTGTTTCACCTTCTTTTTCTTTTTTATAAAATTTGTGAACTTTTCAGAGATCCGTGAACTTCTTTCAAATATTTTTTTCCTTTTCCAAATGTCTGTGAACTTTGTTTTAAGTAAGTGAACTTTTCTCAATTTTGTCATTTTATCCAAATTTCGTGAACTTTTCTCAAATTACAAACTTTTTCCCAAATTTGTGTGAACTTTTTTTAACCCATGAATTGTTTTTCATTTTCTGGGAACTTTCTTGCAAATTACAAACTTTTCCAAGTGTTATTTTTATTAAATATGTGAACTTTTCTGGGAACCCCGTTAAACATTTTAAAAATCCTCAAAAACCTAACAGAAAAAAAGATACGGGGCTTTTAAGATCTCGAGAGTCAAAAAAATTCAAACTTACTAATGGCACATCTGCCCATGTTGCGCCATTAGTATCTTCCCGCCTTCAAAATTCAAAATAAGTCAACAAAACAAAAAAAAAGTTACTAATGGCGCACCTGCCCATGGTGCGCCATTAGTATCTTCCCGCCTTCAAAATTCAAAATAAAAAAAAATAAAAAAAAGTTAGTAATGGCGCACCTGCCCGCGGTGCGCCATTACTATGCCATATATATGGCTGGGCGTGGTCCTCTCCACCTTCATTTTTCTCCTCCACTCCATCTCCTCCTTTCCTCCACTCCATCTTCCCTTCTCTCCTCCACCATACTACCCTCCTCCTCTCCGGCGACCTCCTCCTCCTCCTCCTCTCCGGCGACCTCCTCCTCCTCCTCTCCGGCGACCTCCTCCTCCCTCCTCTCCTCCCCTCCCCTCCCCTCACGGTTTCTCCTCCCTCCTCGACTCAGGTATATATTAGCCACGCCCAGAAATCCTTCCTCGACTCATTGCGAGAAAGCGATGCCGGAGCCATCATATGAGTTTAGTGTAACAAGTATCCCGTTCTAGTTGTACTAGATCGGAATACAGCTCCGAGCACCCATTACCATGGACACGGCTATTCAAATAGATTACTTCCTTGCAGTGGTGCACCAACTTACCCAACACACTCGATTAACTCCGGCCAGACACACTTTTCCTGGGCATGCCCGTCCTCGGCTAATCGACACACCATAGTCCTACCAAGGCTCAGCAGAGAGGTCAGCACGGCTGTCTACATCCTAAATGTGAAGGGTGGTTCGACCGCTCATCCTAAGCACTCCTGCACATTGCGTGGGCGGTCCATCTTCACCTGATCTGCAGGATATCTACTAGTCTCTGTGCCACATCTCTGAACTGTGACGTCTGTAGAGCTTTCGGAAGAATTGTACGGCGCCGAATGCCCATACTTATTCCCGCATGGTGGTTAGTGCGAAATGGCTAAAGGCCTACTCAGATCACATATCCAAACCCGTTAGTGTATATGGAGCTCGCGGGAACGATCGATGATCCTCTCACCCCATTTCACGGACTTACGACAGGGGCCAGGCCCATCCCTCTCTAGGGCGGTCTCTGCTTGCCCGGTCGTGCCACGTCATTACATTGCGGGTACCCTCATGGTCAACCCAACTTCAATAACTCTCGCAGGTACCCCTTGGGCCGACCCAACTTCAACAAAGGACCGAGGTGAAGGTCAAGGTAACCGTGTGTCCATAACATCAAGGGGGAATCTGAGGAATCACCCTCGATGGATTCCTACTCGATGTAACCGTCAAGGTGACCTTGGAGGAATCACCCTCGAAGGGTTCAGACTTGAGGTGTCGCACAACAACTCATCATCAGGAGTGGTGAATAAGAAAAAACAATCAGTGTGCATTTTGCAAATGTTCAAAATGTATTAAAAAGGAACCAAAAAATAAAAACTAGGAAAGGAAAAATGGAAAAAAAGAAATGAATAAAGGAAATTAAAAAGAAACTAAATTTAAAAGGAAATCAACCTTCTTAAAGGACACGGCTAATGTTTTCTTAACGCATGGTGGACATTTTTTTAAATTCATGCAAACATTCTTTTACAAAATATGACATAAAGTTTTCAAAATACATTTCGAATATTTTGTAAAAACATTACGACCATTATTTTCTATACACAATGAAAAATGGCACTGAGAGAACAAATAAAAATTAAAGAAAAAAATAAAAGGGGACAAAACATAGAAAACAATCTATCCCAGTCCATTAGTGTTAAGCACAGATGGAAAAAATAACAGAAAACTGATTGAGTGGGGTGGCAAATCATATTTGGCACCAATGCGTGAATTGGTACGCCCAGTTCCTATTCCACACTTGAGCGCGGGATATTAGTACAGATCGCTAATCGGCAAACATCCTTCACTGTATAGTAGGTGGTTGGCTTCTTATGTCAAGAGAACGGATGGAGTATTATATAGGTAAATGGGCCGGCTGGCTTCTTATGTAGGTTCTGTTTTCCAACAGTTTTTATGGAAGCTTTTTCCAATGATTTTTACTGCATTTGTTTCTTGGACGTTTTCTTTGTGTTTTCACCTGTCGGTTTTCTCTCTCTTTTTTTTCGTTTTTCCCCTTCTTTTTCTTCTTTACTTTTCCTGTTTCACCTGCTTTTTCTTTTTTATAAAATTTGTGAACTTTTCAGAGATCCGTGAACTTCTTTCAAATATTTTTTTCCTTTTCCAAATGTCTCTGAACTTTGTTTTAAATAAGTGAACTTTTCTCAATTTTGTCATTTTATCCAAATTTCGTGAACTTTTCTCAAATTACAAACTTTTTCCCAAATCTGTGTGAACTTTTTTTAACCCATGAGTTGTTTTTCATTTTCTGTGAACTTTTTTGCAAATTACAAATTTTCCAAGTGTTATTTTTATTAAATATGTGAACTTTTCTGGGAACCCCGTTAAACATTTTCAAAATCATCAAAGACCTAACAGAAAAAAAGATACGGGGCTTTTAAGATCTGGAGAGGCAAAAAAATTCAAAAAAATTCAAACTTACTAATGGCGCACCTGCCCATGGTGCGCCATTAGTATCTTCCCGCCTTCAAAATTCAAAATAAGTCAACAAAATAAAAAAAGTTACTAATGGCGCACCTGTCCATGGTGCCCCATTAGTATCTTCCCACCTTCAAAATTCAAAATAAATCAAAAAAATAATAAAAAAAGTTAGTAATGGCGCACCTGCGTGCGGTGCGCCATTACTATGCCATATATATAGCTGGGCGTGGTCCTCTCCTCCTTCATTTTTCTCCTCCACTCCGTCTCCTCCTCTCCTCCACTCCATCTTCCCTTCTCTCCTCCACCATACTACCCTCCTCCTCTCTGGCAACCTCCTCCTCCTCCTATCCGGCGACCTCCTCCTCCCTCCTCTCCTCCCCTCCCCTCCCCTCACGGTTTCTCCTCCCTCCTCGACTCAGGTATATATTAGCCACACCCAGATATCCTTCCTCGACTCACTGCGAGAAAGCGATGTCGGAGCCATCATATGAGTTTAGTGTAACAAGTATCCCGTTCTAGTTGTAGTAGATCGGAATACAACTCCGAGCACCCGTTACCATGGACACGGCTATTCAAATAGATTACTTCCTTGCAGGGGTGCACCAACTTACCCAACACACTCGATTAACTCCGGCCAGACACACTTTTCCTGGGCATGCCCGTCCTCGGCTAATCGACACACCATAGTCCTACCTAGGCTCAGCAGAGAGGTCAGCACGCCTGTCTACATCCTAAATGTGAAGGGTGGTTCGGCCGCTCATCCTAAGCACTCCTGCACATTGCGTGGGCGGTCCAGCTTCACCTGATCTGCAGGATATCTACTAGTCTCTGTGCCACATCTCTGAACTGTGACGTCTGTAGAGCTTTCGGAAGAATTGGACGGTGCCGAATGCCCATATTTATTCCCGCATGGTGGCTAGTGCGAAATGGCTAGAGGCCTACTCAGATCACATATCCAAACCCGTTAGTGTATACGGAGCTCGCGGGAACGATCGAGGATCCTCTCACCCCATTTCACGGACTTACGACAGGGGCCAGGACCATCCCTCTCTAGGGTGGTCTCTGCCTGCCCGGTCGTGCCACGTCATTACATTGTGGGTACCCTCATGGTCAACACAACTTCAATAACTCTTGCGGGTACCCCTTGGGCCGACCCAACTTCAACAAAGGACCGAGGTGAAGTTCAAGGTAACCGTGTGTCCATAACATCAAGGGGAAATCTGAGGAATCACCCTCGATGGATTCCTACTCGATGTAACCGTCAAGGTGACCTTGGAGGATTCACCCTAAAACTTGAGGTGTCGCACGACAACTCATCATCAAGAGTGGTGAATAAGAAAAAACAATCAGTGTGCATTTTGCAAATGTTCAAAATGTATTAAAAAGGAACCAAAAAATAAAAAAATAGGAAAGGAAAAATGAAAAAAAATGAAATGAATAAAGGAAATTAAAAAGAAACTAAATTTAAAAGGAAATCGACCTTCTTAAAGGACACGGCTAATGTTTTCTTAACGCATGGTGAACATTTTTTAAAATTCATGCAAACATTCTTTTACAAAATATGACATAAAGTTTTCAAAATACATTCCAAATATTTTGTAAAAACTTTATGAACATTATTTTCTATACACAATGAAAAATGGCACTGAGAGAACAAATAAAAATTAAAGAAAAAAATAAAAGGGGACAAAACATAGAAAAAAATCTATCCCAGTCCATTAGTGTTAAGCACAGATGGAAAAATAACAGAAAACTGATTGAGTGGGGTGGCAAATCATATTTGGCACCAATGCGTGAATTGGTACGCCCAGTTCCTATTCCACACTTGAGCGCGGGATATTAGTACAGATCGCTAATCGGCAAACATCCTTCACTGTATAGTAGGTGGTTGGCTTCTTATGTCAAGAGAACGGATGGAGTATTATATAGGTAAATGGGCCGGCTGGCTTCTTATGTAGGTTCTGTTTTCCAACAGTTTTTATGGAAGCTTTTTCCAATGATTTTTACTGCATTTGTTTCTTGGACGTTTTCTTTGTGTTTTCACCTGTCGGTTTTCTCTCTCTTTTTTTTCGTTTTTCCCCTTCTTTTTCTTCTTTACTTTTCCTGTTTCACCTGCTTTTTCTTTTTTATAAAATTTGTGAACTTTTCAGAGATCCGTGAACTTCTTTCAAATATTTTTTTCCTTTTCCAAATGTCTCTGAACTTTGTTTTAAATAAGTGAACTTTTCTCAATTTTGTCATTTTATCCAAATTTCGTGAACTTTTCTCAAATTACAAACTTTTTCCCAAATCTGTGTGAACTTTTTTTAACCCATGAATTGTTTTTCATTTTCTGTGAACTTTTTTGCAAATTACAAACTTTTCCAAGTGTTATTTTTATTAAATATGTGAACTTTTCTGGGAACCCCGTTAAACATTTTCAAAATCCTCAAAGACCTAACAGAAAAAAAGATACGGGGCATTTAAGATCTGGAGAAGCAAAAAAATTCGAAAAAAATCAAACTTACTAATGGCGCACCTGCCCATGGTACGCCATTACTATCTTCCCGCCTTCAAAATTCAAAATAACTCAACAAAATAAAAAAAAGTTACTAATGGCGCACCTGCCCATGGTGCGCCATTAGTATCTTCCCGCCTTCAAAATTCAAAATAAATCAAAAAAATAAAAAAAAGTTAGTAATGGCGCACTTGCCCGCGGTACGCCATTACTATGCCATATATATGGCTGGGCGTGGTCCTCTCCTCCTTCATTTTTCTCCTCCACTCCATCTCCTCCTCTCCTCCACTCCATCTTCCCTTCCCTCCTCCACCATACTACCCTCCTCCTCTCCGGCAACCTCCTCCTCCTCCTCCTCTCCGGCGACCTCCTCCTCCTCCTCTCCGGTGACCTCCTCCTCCTCCTATCCGGCGACCTCCTCCCTCCTCTCCTCCCCTCCCCTCCCCTCACGGTTTCTCCTCCCTCCTCGACTCAGGTATATATTAGCCACACCCAGAAATCCTTCCTCGACTCATTGCAAGAAAGCGATTCCGGAGCCATCATATGAGTTTAGTGTAACAAGTATCCCGTTCTAGTTGTAGTAGATCGGAATACAACTCCAAGCACCCGTTACCATTGACACGGCTATTCAAATAGATTACTTCCTTGCAGGGGTGCACCAACTTACCCAACACACTCGATTAACTCCGGCCAGACACACTTTTCCTGGGCATGCCCGTCCTCGGCTAATCGACACACCATAGTCCTACCTAGGCTCAGCAGAGAGGTCAGCGCGCCTGTCTACATCCTAAATGTGAAGGGTGGTTCGGCCGCTCATCCTAAGCACTCCTGCACATTGCGTGGGCGGTCCAGCTTCACCTGATCTGCAGGATATCTACTAGTCTCTATGCCACATCTCTGAACTGTGACGTCTGTAGAGCTTTCGGATGAATTGTACGGCGCCGAATGCCCATACTTATTCCCGCGTGGTGGCTAGTGCGAAATGGCTAGAGGCCTACTCAGATCACATATCCAAACCCGTTAGTGTATACGGAGCTCGCGGGAACGATCGATGATCCTCTCACCCCATTTCACGGACTTACGACAGGGGCCAGGCCCATCCCTCTCTAGGGCGGTCTCTGCCTGCCCGGTCGTGCCACATCATTACATTGCGGGTACCCTCATGGTCAACCCAACTTCAATAACTCTCGCGGGTACCCCTTGGGCCGACCCAACTTCAACAAAGGACTGAGATGAAGATCAAGGTAACCGTGTGTCCATAACATCAAGGGGGAATCTGAGGAATCACCCTCGATGGATTCCTACTCGATGTAACCGTCAAGGTGACCTTGGAGGAATCACCCTCGAAGGGTTCAGACTTGAGGTGTCGCACAACAACTCATCATGAGGAGTGGTGAATAAGAAAAAACAATTAGTGTGCATTTTGCAAATGTTCAAAATGTATTAAGAAGGAACCAAAAAATAAAAAAATTGGAAAGGAAAAATGGAAAAAAAGAAATGAATAAAGGAAATTAAAAAGAAACTAAATTTAAAAGGAAATCAACCTTCTTAAAGTAAACGGCTAATGTTTTCTTAACGCATGGTGAACATTTTTTAAAATTCATGCAAACATTCTTTTACAAAATATGACGTAAAGTTTTCAAAATACATTCCGAATATTTTGTAAAAACTTTACGAACATTATTTTCTATACACAATGAAAAATGGCACTGAGAGAACAAATAAAAATTAAAGAAAAAAATAAAAGGGGACAAAACATAGAAAAAAATCTATCCCAGTCCATTAGTGTTAAGCACAGATGGAAAAAATAACAGAAAACTGATTGAGTGGGGTGGCAAATCATATTTGGCACCAATGCATGAATTGGTACGCCCAGTTCCTATTCCGCACCTTCAGCGCGGGATATTAGTACAGATCGCTAATCGGCGAACACCCTTCACTGTATAGTAGGCGGCTGGCTTCTTATGTCAAGAGAACGGATGGAGTATTATATAGGTAAATGGGCCGGCTGGCTTCTTATGTAGGTTCTGTTTTCCAACAGTTTTTATGGAAGCTTTTTCCAATGATTTTTACTGGATTTGTTTCTAGGACGTTTTCTTCGTGTTTTCACCTTCCGGTTTTCTCTCTTTTTTTTCGTTTTTCGCCTTCTTTTTCATCTTTACTTTTCCTGTTTCACCTTCTTTTTTTTTATAAAATTTGTGAACTTTTCAGAGATCCGTGAACTTCTTTCAAATATTTTTTTCCTTTTCCAAATGTCTCTGAACTTTGTTTTAAATAAGTGAACTTTTCTTAATTTTGTCATTTTATCCAAATTTCGTGAACTTTTCTCAAATTACAAACTTTTTCCCAGATCTGTGTGAACTTTTTTTAACCCATGAATTGTTTTTCATTTTCTGTGAACTTTTTTGCAAATTACAAACTTTTCCAAGTGTTAATTTTATTAAATATGTGAACTTTTCTGGGAACCCCGTTAAACATTTTAAAAATCCTCAAAAACCTAACAGAAAAAAGATACGGGGCTTTTAAGATCTGGAGAGGCAAAAAATTCAAAAAAAATTCAAACTTGCTAATGGCGCACCTGCCCATGGTGCGCCATTAGTATCTTGCCGCCTTCAAAATTCAAAATAAGTCAACAAAATAAAAAAAAAGTTACTAATGGCGCACCTGTCCATGGTGCCCCATTAGTATCTTCCCGCCTTCAAAATTCAAAATAAATCAAAAAATAATAAAAAAGTTAGTAATGGCGCACCTGCCCGCGGTGCGCCATTACTATGCCATATATATAGTTGGGCGTGGTCCTCTCCTCCTTCATTTTTCTCCTCCACTCCATCTCCTCCTCTCCTCCACTCCATCTTCCCTTCTCTCCTCCACCATACTACCCTCCTCCTCTCCGGTGAGCTCCTCCTCCTCCTATCCGGCGACCTCCTCCTCCCTCCTCTCCTCCCCTCCCCTCCCCTCACGGTTTCTCCTCCCTCCTCGACTCAGGTATATATTAGCCACGCCCAGATATCCTTCCTTGACTCACTGCGAGAAAGCGATGCCGGAGCCATCATATGAGTTTAGTGTAACAAGTATCCCGTTCTAGTTGTAGTAGATCGGAATACAACTTCGAGCACCCGTTACCATGGACATGGCTATTCAAATAGATTACTTCCTTGCAGGGGTGCACCAACTTACCCAACACACTCGATTAACTCCAGCCAGACACACTTTTCCTGTGCATGCCCGTCCTCGGCTAATCGACACACCATAGTCCTACCTAGGCTCGGCAGAGAGGTCAGCACGCCTGTCTACATCCTAAATGTGAAGGGTGGTTCGGCCGCTCATCCTAAGCACTCCTGCACATTGCGTGGGCGGTCCAGCTTCACCTGATCTGCAGGATATATACTAGTCTCTGTGCCACATCTCTGAACTGTGACGTCTGTAGAGCTTTCGGAAGAATTGTACGGCGTCGAATGCCCATACTTATTCCCGCATGGTGGTTAGTGCGAAATGGCTAGAGGCCTACTCAGATCACATATCCAAACCCGTTAGTGTATACGGAGCTCGCGGGAACGATCGATGATCCTCTCACCCCATTTCACGGACTTACGACAGGGGCCAGGCCCATCCCTCTCTAGGGTGGTCTCTGCCTGCCCGGTCGTGCCACGTCATTACATTGCGGGTACCCTCATGGTCAACCCAACTTCAATAACTCTCGCGGGTACCCCTTGGGCCGACCCAACTTTAACAAAGGACCGAGGTGAAGGTCAAGGTAACCGTGTGTCCATAACATCAAGGGGGAATCTGAGGAATCACCCTCGATGGATTCCTACTCGATGTAACCGTCAAGGTGACCTTGGAGGATTCACCCTAAAACTTGAGGTGTCGCACAACAGCTCATCATCAGGAGTGGTGAATAAGAAAAAACAATCAGTGTGCATTTTGCAAATGTTCAAAATGTATTAAAAAGGAACCAAAAAATAAAAAAAAGGAAAGGAAAAATGAAAAAAAAGAAATGAATAAAGGAAAATTAAAAAGAAACTAAATTTAAAAGGAAATCAACCTTCTTAAAGGACACGGCTAATGTTTTCTTAACGCATGGTGAACATTTTTTAAAATTCATGCAAACATTCTTTTACAAAATATGACATAATGTTTTCAAAATACATTCCGAATATTTTGTAAAAACTTTACGAACATTATTTTCTATACACAATGAAAAATGGCACTGAGAGAACAAATAAAAATTAAAGAAAAAAAATAAAAGGGGACAAAACATAGAAAAAAATCTATCCCAGTCCATTAGTGTTAAGCACAGATTGAAAAAATAACAGAAAACTGATTGAGCGGGGTGGCAAATCATATTTGGCACCAATGCGTGAATTGGTACGCCCAGTTCCTATTCCGCACTTGAGCGCGGGATATTAGTACAGATCGCTAATCGGCGAACACCCTTCACTGTATAGTAGGCGGTTGGCTTCTTATATCAAGAGAACGGATGGAGTATTATATAGGTAAATGGGCCGGCTGGCTTCTTATGTAGGTTCTGTTTTCCAACAGTTTTTATGGAAGCTTTTTCCAATGATTTTTACTGCATTTGTTTCTGGGACGTTTTCTTCGTGTTTTCACCTGTCGGTTTTCTCTCTCTTTTTTTCGTTTTTCCCCTTCTTTTTCTTCTTTACTTTTCCTGTTTCACCTTCTTTTTCTTTTTTATAAAATTTGTGAACTTTTCAGAGATCCGTGAACTTCTTTCAAATATTTTTTTTCCTTTTCCAAATGTCTCTGAACTTTGTTTTAAATAAGTGAACTTTTCTCAATTTTGTCATTTTATCCAAATTTCGTGAACTTTTCTCAAATTACAAACTTTTTCCCAAATCTGTGTGAACTTTTTTTAACCCATGAATTTTTTTTCATTTTCTATGAACTTTTTTGCAAATTACAAACTTTTCCAAGTGTTATTTTTATTAAATATGTGAACTTTTCTGGGAACCCCGTTAAACATTTTCAAAATCCTCAAAAACAGAACAGAAAAAAAGATACGGGGCTTTTAAGATCTGGAGAGGCAAAAAAATTCAAAAAAATTCAAACTTACTAATGACGCACCTGCCCATGGTGCGCCATTACTATCTTCCCGCCTTCAAAATTCAAAATAAGTCAACAAAATAAAAAAAAGTTACTAATGGCGCACCTGCCCATGGTGCGCCATTAGCATCTTCCCGCCTTCAAAATTCAAAATAAATCAAAAAATAAAAAAAAGTTAGTAATGGCGCACCTGCCTGCGGTGCGCCATTACTATGCCATATATATGGCTGGGCGTGGTCCTCTCCTCCTTCATTTTTCTCCTCCACTCCATCTCGTCCTCTCCTCCACTCCATCTTCCCTTCCCTCCTCCACCATACTACCCTCCTCCTCTCCGGCGACCTCCTCCTCCTCCTCCACTCTGGTGACCTCCTCCTCCTCCTCTCCGGTGACCTCCTCCTCCTCCTATCCGGCGACCTCCTCCTCCCTCCTCTCCTCCCCTCCCCTCCCCTCACGGTATCTCCTCCCTCCTCGACTCAGGTATATATTAGCCACGCCCAGAAATCCTTCCTTGACTCATTGCGAGAAAGCGATGCCGTAGCCATCATATGAGTTTAGTGTAACAAGTATCCCGTTCTAGTTGTAGTAGATTGGAATACAACTCCGAGCACCCGTTACCATGGACACGGCTATTCAAATAGATTACTTCCTTGCAGGGGTGCACCAACTTACCCAACACACTGGATTAACTCCGGCCAGACACACTTTTCCTGGGCATGCCCGTCCTCGGCTAATCGACACACCATAGTCCTACCTAGGCTCAGCAGAGAGGTCAGCGCGCCTGTCTACATCCTAAATGTGAAGGGTGGTTCGGCCGCTCATCCTAAGCACTCCTGCACATTGCGTGGGCGGTCCAACTTCACCTGATCTGTAGGATATCTACTAGTCTCTGTGCCACATCTCTGAACTATGACGTCTGTAGAGCTTTCGGAAGAATTGTACGGCGCCGAATGCCCATACTTATTCCCGCGTGGTGGTTAGTGCGAAATGGCTAGAGGCCTACTCAGATCACATATCCAAACCCGTTAGTGTATATGGAGCTCGCGGGAACGATCGATGATCCTCTCACCCCATTTCACGAACTTACGACAGGGGCCAGGCCCATCCCTCTCTAGGGCGGTCTCTGCCTGCGCGGTCGTGCCACGTCATTACATTGCGGGCACCCTCATGGTCAACCCAACTTCAATAACTCTCGCGGGTACCCCTTGGGCCGACCCAACTTCAACAAAGGACCGAGGTGAAGGTCAAGGTAACCGTGTGTCCATAACATCAAGGGGGAATCTGAGGAATCACCCTCGATGGATTCCTACTCGATGTAACCGTCAAGGTGACCTTGGAGGAATCACCCTCGAAGGGTTCAGACTTGAGGTGTCGCACAACAACTCATCATCAGGAGTGGTGAATAAGAAAAAACAATCAGTGTGCATTTTGCAAATGTTCAAAATGTATTAAAAAGGAACCAAAAAATAAAAAAATAGGAAAGGAAAAATGGAAAAAAAAGAAATGAATAAAGGAAAATTAAAAAGAAACTAAATTTAAAAGGAAATCGACCTTCTTAAAGGACACGGCTAATGTTTTCTTAACGCATGGTGAACATTTTTTAAAATTCATGCAAACATTCTTTTACAAAATATGACATAAAGTTTTCAAAATACATTCCGAATATTTTGTAAAAACTTTACGAACATTATTTTCTATACACAATGAAAAATGGCACTAAGAGAACAAATAAAAATTAAAGAAAAAAAATAAAAGGGGACAAAACATAGAAAAAAATCTATCCCAGTCCATTAGTGTTAAGCATAGATGGAAAAAATAACAGAAAACTGATTGAGTGGGGTGGCAAATCATATTTGGCACCAATGCGTGAATTGGTACGCCCAGTTCCTATTCCGCACCTTGAGCGCGGGATATTAGTACAGATCGCTAATCGGCGAACACCCTTCACTTTATAGTAGGCGGCTGGCTTCTTATGTCAAGAGAACGGATGGAGTATTATATAGGTAAATGGGCCGGCTGGCTTCTTATGTAGGTTCTGTTTTCCAACAGTTTTTATGGAAGCTTTTTCCAATGATTTTTACTGCATTTGTTTCTGGGGTTTTCTTCGAGTTTTCACCTGCCGGTTTTCTCTCTTTTTTTCGTTTTTCACCTTCTTTTTCTTCTTTACTTTTCCTGTTTCACCTTCTTTTTCTTTTTTATAAAATTTGTGAACTTTTCAGAGATCCGTGAACTTCTTTCAAATATTTTTTTCCTTTTCCAAATGTCTCTGAACTTTGTTTTAAATAAGTGAACTTTTCTCAATTTTGTCATTTTATCCAAATTTCGTGAACTTTTCTCAAATTACAAACTTTTTCCCAAATCTGTGTGAACTTTTTTTAACCCATGAATTGTTTTTCATTTTCTGTGAACTTTTTTGCAAATTACAAACTTTTCCTAGTGTTATTTTTATTAAATATGTGAACTTTTCTGGGAACCCCGTTAAACATTTTCAAAATCCTCAAAAACCTAACAGAAAAAAAGATACAGGGCTTTTAGATCTGGAGAGGCAAAAAGTTCAAAAAAATTCAAACTTACTAATGGCGCACCTGCCCATGGTGCGCCATTAGTATCTTCCCGCCTTCAAAATTCAAAATAAGTCAACAAAATAAAAAAAAAGTTACTAATGGCGCACCTGCCCATGGTGCGCCATTCGTATCTTCCCGCCTTCAAAATTCAAAATAAATAAAAAAAATAAAAAAAAGTTAGTAATGGCGCACCTGCCCGCGGTGCGCCATTACTATGCCATATATATGGCTGGGCGTGGTCCTCTCCTCCTTCATTTTTCTCCTCCACTCCATCTCTCCTCCACTCCATCTCCTCCTCTCCTCCACTCCATCTTCCCTTCTCTCCTCCACCATACTACCCTCCTCCTCTCCGGTGACCTCCTCCTCCCCCTCCTGTCCGGCGACCTCCTCCTCCTCCTCTCCGGCGACCTCCTCCTCCTCCCTCCTCTCCTCCCCTCCCCTCCCCTCACGGTTTCTCCTCCCTCCTCGACTCAGGTATATATTAGCCACGCCCAAAAATCCTTCCTCGACTCACTGCGAGAAAGCGATGCCAGAGCCATCATATGAGTTTAGTTTAACAAGTATCCCGTTGTAGTAGATCGGAATACAACTCCGAGCACACGTTACCATGGACACGGCTATTCAAATAGATTACTTCCTTGCAGGGGTGCACCAACTTACCCAACACACTCGATTAACTCCGGCCAGACACACTTTTCCTAGGCATGCCCGTCCTCGGCTAATCGACACACCATAGTCCTACCTAGGCTCAGTAGAGAGGTCAGCACGCATGTATACATCCTAAATGTGAAGGGTGGTTCGGCCGCTCATCCTAAGCACTCCTGCACATTGCGTGGGCGGTCCAGCTTCACATGATCTGCAGGATATCTACTCCTCTCTGTGCCACATCTCTGAACTGTGACGTCTGTAGAGCTTTCGGAAGAATTGTACGGCGCCAAATGCCCATACTTATTCCCGCGTGGTGGTTAGTGCGAAATGGCTAGAGGCCTACTCAGATCACATATCCAAACTCATTAGTGTATACGGAGCTCGCGGGAACGATCGATGATCCTCTCACCCCATTTCACGGACTTACGACAGGGGCCAGGCCCATCCCTCTCTAGGGCGGTCTCTGCCTGCCCGGTCGTGCCACGTCATTACATTGCGGGTACCCTCATGGTCAACCCAACTTCAATAACTCTCGCGGGTACCCCTTGGGCCGACCCAACTTCAACAAAGGACCGAGGTGAAGGTCAAGGTAACCGTTAGGGGTGGGCATAAAAACCGACCAACCGAATGCCGAACCGATACCGAAACCGAAAAAACCAAATTTTCAATTTTTGTTGCTACTACATGAAAATTCGGTTTTTACTTTTAATAACCGAACTCGAATCGGTAGATTCGGTATGAAACCAATAACCGAAAGAAAAACCGAAGCCTCGAGCGATCCAGTACTCCAGGCAAGTACGAGGCTGGCCACACGTCTCGCGAAGCCAGCAGCCACTCGCGGCCACTCACTTGTGTCCAGCTAGCCCATGTGCCAGCTATTTTATGTGTGTGCAGGCCCACGTGCAAGCTAAACCAGTTTTCTGTGTCATGGGCCTGGGCTGTCCATATAAATTGAATGGCCCAATCGTTCTAGTGGAGTCTGTAGCAGTAGTGAACTGTCATATTTGTTTAGTCCCACATCGACGAGCTTTGCTCAAGCGGCTAAGGTCTTTGGTGTTGGAAATATGCTCTAGAGGCAATAACAAATTAGTTATTATTATATTTCCTTCTTCATGATAATCGTTTATTATCCATGCTATAATTGTATTGATAGGAAACTCAGATACATGTGTGGATACATAGACAACACCATGTCCCTAGTAAGCCTCTAGTTGACTAGCTCGTTGATCAATAGATGGTTACGGTTTCCTGACCATGGACATTGGATGTCATTGATAACGGGATCACATGATTAGGAGAATGATGTGATGGACAAGACCCAATCCTAAGCCTAGCACAAAGATCGTGTAGTTCGTATGCTAAAGCTTTTCTAATGTCAAGTATCATTTCCTTAGACCATGAGATTGTGCAACTCCCGGATACCGTAGGAATGCTTTGGGTGTACCAAACGTCACAACGTAACTAGGTGACTATAAAGGTGCGCTACAGGTATCTCCGGAAGTGTCTGTTGGGTTGGCACGAATCGAGACTGGGATTTGTCACTCCGTGTAAGCGGAGAGGTATCTCTGGGCCCACTCGGTAGGACATCATCATAATGTGCACAATGTGATCAAGGAGTTGATCACGGGATGATGTGTTACGGAACGAGTAAAGAGACTTGCCGGTAACGAGATTGAACAAGGTATCGGGATACCGACGATCGAATCTCGGGCAAGTATCGTACCGATGGACAAAGGGAATTGTATACGGGATTGATTAAGTCCATGACATCGTGGTTCATCCGATGAGATCATCGTGGAACATGTGGGAGCCAACATGGGTATCCAGATCCCGCTGTTGGTTATTGACCGGAGAACGTCTCGGTCATGTCTACATGTCTCCCGAACCCGTAGGGTCTACACACTTAAGGTTCGATGACGCTAGGGTTATAAAGGAAGTTTGTATGTGGTTACCGAATGTTGTTCGGAGTCCCGGATGTGATCCTGGACGTCACGAGGAGTTCTGCAATGGTCCGGAGGTAAAGATTTATATATGGGAAGTCCCGTTTTGGTCACCGGACAAGTTTCGGGGTCACCGGTATTGTACCGGGACCACTGGAAGGGTCCCGGGGGTCCACCGGGTGGGGCCACCTGCCCCGAGGGGCACATGGGCTGTAGGGGGTGCGCCTTGGCCTATATGGGCCAAGGGCACCAGCCCCAAAAGGCTCATGCGCCACGAGATGAGGGATAGGAAGAGTCCTAAAGGGGGAAGGCACCTCCGAGGTGCCTTGGGGAGGAGGGACTCCTCCTAGCCGCACCCTTCCTTGGAGGAAGGGCCAAGGCTGTTTGGGGAATGTAGTAATTTCAAAAAAATTCCTACGCACACGCAAGATCATGGTGATGCATAGCAACGAGAGGGGAGAGTGTTGTCTACGTACCAACGCAGACCGATTGCGGAAGCGATCACACAACATAGAGGAAGTAGTCGTACGTCTTCTTCCCGATCCGACCGATCCAAGCACCGTTACTCCGGCACCTCCGAGTTCTTAGCACACGTTCAGCTCGATGACGATCCTCGGGCTCCGATCCAGCAAAGCGTCGAGGAAGAGTTCCGTCAGCACGACGGCGTGGTGACGATCTTGATGTTCTACCGACGCAGGGCTTCGCCTAAGCACTACAACGATATGACCGAGGTGGAATATGGTGGCAGGGGGCACCGCACACGGCTAAGGAACG
Organism: Triticum turgidum subsp. durum; assembly: GCA_900231445.1. Lineage (NCBI taxonomy): Eukaryota > Viridiplantae > Streptophyta > Magnoliopsida > Poales > Poaceae > Triticum > Triticum turgidum. The sequence continues at coordinate 4,105,666 of LT934119.1, forward strand.
ATCTCAATGATCAACTTGTGTGTCTATGGGCTGCCCCCTGCCCTTGTATATAAAGGATGGAGGAGGAGGAGGCCGGCCAAGGCAAAGGTGCGGCCAGGATAGGGAGTCCTACTAGGACTCCAAGTCCTAGTAGGAGTCCACCAAGAGGGGAGGAAGGGAGAAGGAATAGGAGGAGAAGGAGAGGTGGCCGGCCCCCTTTTCCCTAGTCCAATTCGGACCAAAGGGGAGGGGGGGCGCAGCAGCCTTTTTCCTCTTCCCACTAAAGCCCATCAAGGCCCATTACTTCTCCCGTAACTACCCGGTACTCCAGAAAATACCCGAATCACTCGGAACCTTTCCGATGTCCGAATATAGTCGTCCAATATATCGATCTTTACGTCTCGATCATTTCGAGACTCCTCGTCATGTCCCCGATCTCATCCGGGACTCCGAACTCCTTCGGTACATCAAAACTCATAAACTCATAATATAACTGTCATCGAAACCTTAAGCGTGCGGACCCTATGGTTCGAGAACAATGTAGACATGACCGAGACACGTCTCCGGTCAATAACCAATAGCGGGACCTGGATGCCCATATTGGCTCCTACATATTCTACGAAGATCTTTATCGGTCAGACCGCATAACAACATACGTTGTTCCCTTTGTCATCGGTATGTTACTTGCCCGAGATTCGATCGTCGGTATCCAATACCTAGTTCAATCTCGTTACCGGCAAGTCTCTTTACTCGTTCTGTAATACATCATCTCACAACTAACTCATTAGTTGCAATTCTTGCAAGGCTTATGTGATGTGCATTACCGAGAGGGCCCAGAGATACCTCTCCGACAATCGGAGTGACAAATCCTAATCTCGAAATACGCCAACCCAACATGTACCTTTGGAGACACCTGTAATGCTCCTTTATAATCACCCAGTTACGTTGTGACATTTGGTAGCACCCAAAGTGTTCCTCCGGCAAACGGGAGTTGCATAATCTCATAGTCATAGGAACATGTATAAGTCATGAAGAAAAGCAATAGCAACATACTAAACGATCGGGTGCTAAGCTAATGGAATGGGTCATGTCAATAAGATCATTCAACTAATGATGTGACCTCGTTAATCAAATAACAACTCTTTGTTCATGGTTAGGAAACATAACCATCTTTGATTAACGAGCTAGTCTAGTAGAGGCATACTAGTGACACTTTGTTTGTCTATGTATTCACACATGTATTATGTTTCCGGTTAATACAATTCTAGCATGAATAATAAACATTTATCATGAAATAAGGAAATAAATAATAACTTTATTATTGCCTCTAGGGCATATTTCCTTCAATCTCCCACTTGCACTAGAGTCAATAATCTAGATCACATCACCATGTGATTAACATCGATAGTTCACATCATCATGTGATTAACACCCATAGTTCACATCGCCATGTGACCAACACCTAAAGGGTTTACTAGATTCGGTAATCTAGTTCACATATCTATGTGATTAACACCCAAAGAGTACTAAGGTGTGATCATGTTTTGCTTGTGAGATAATTTTAGTCAACGGGTCTATCACATTCAGATCCGTAAGTATTTTGCAAGTTCTATGTCTACAATGCTCTACACGGAGCTACTCTAGCTAATTGCTCCTACTTTCAATATGTATCCAGATGGAGACTTAGAATCATCTGGATCAGTGTCAAAAACTTGCATCGACGTAACCCTTTACGACGAACCTTTTTGTCACGTCCATAATCGAGAAACATATCCTTATTTCACTAGGGATAATTCTAACCGCTGTCCAGTGATCTACTCCTAGATCACTATTGTACTCCCTTGCCAAATCAATGCAGGGTATACAATAGATCTGGTATACAGCATGACATACTTTATAGAACCTATGGCCAAGGCATAGGGAATGACTTTCATTCTCTTTCTATCTTCTGCCGTGGTCGGGCTTTGAGTCTTACTCAACTTCACGCCTTGTTACTCAGGCAAGAACTCTTTCTTTGACTGTTCCATTTTGAACTACTTCAAAATCTTGTCAAGGTATGTACTCATTGAAAAAACTTATCAAGCGTCTTGATCTATCTCTATAGATCTTGAAGCTCAATATGTAAGCAGCTTCACCGAAGTCTTTCTTTGAAAAACTCCTTTCAAACACTCCTTTATGCTTTACAGAATAATTCTACATTATTTTTGATCAACAATATGTCATTCACATATACTTATCAGAAATGCTGTAGTGCTCCCACTCACTTTCTCGTAAATACAGTCTTCACCGCAAGTCTGTATAAAACTATATGCTTTGATCAACTTATCAAAGCGTATATTCCAACTCCGAGATGCTTGCACCAGTCCACAGATGGATCGCTGGAGCTTGCACATTTTATTAGCACCTTTCGGATTGACAAAACCTTCTAGTTGCATCATATACAACTCTTCTTTAATAAATCCATTAAGGAATGCAGTTTTGTTTATCCGTTTCCCAGATTTCATAAAATGCGGCAATTACTAACATGATTCGGACAAACTCAAGCATAGATACGAATGAGAAGCTCTCATCGTAGTCAACACCTTGAACTTGTCGAAAACCTTTTGCGACAATTCTAGCTTTGTAGATAGTAACACTACTATCAGCGTCCGTCTTCCTCTTGAAGATCCATTTATTCTCAATTGCTTGCCGATCATCGGGTAAGTCAACCAAAGTCCAAACTTTGTTTTCATACATGGATCAAATCTCAGATTTCATGGCCTCAAACCATTTCGCGGAATCCGGGCTCATCATCGCTTCCTCATAGTTCGTAGGTTCGTCATGATCTAGTAGCATGACCTCCAGAACAGGATTACCGTACCACTCTGGTGCGGATTTCACTCTGGTTTACCTACGAGATTCGGTAGTAACTTGATCTGAAGTTTCATGATCATCATCATTAGCTTCCTCACTAATTGGTGTAGTAGTCACAAGAACAGATTTTGTGATGAACTACTTTCCAATAAGGTAGAAGGTACAATTACCTTATCAAGTTTTCTACTTTCCTCCCACTCACTTCTTTCGAGAGAAACTCCTTCTCCAGAAAGTTTCCGAATTTTAGCAACAAAAGTCTTGCCTTCGGATCTATGATAGAAGGTGTATCCAATAGTTTCCTTTGGATATCCTATGAAGACGCACTTCTCCGTTTTGAGTTTGAGCTTATCAGGATGAAACTTTTTCATATAAGCATTGCAACCCCAAACTTTAAGAAACGACAGCTTAGGTTTCTTGCCAAACCATAGTTCACACGATGTCGTCTCAACGGATTTAGATGGTGCCCTATTTAACGTGAATGCAGCTGTCTCTAATGCATAACCCCAAAACGATAGTGGTAAATCGGTAAGAAACATCATAGATTGCACTATATCCAATAAAGTACAGTTATGACGTTTGGACACACCATTATGCTGTGGTGTTCCAGGTGGCGTGAGTAGTGAAACTATTTCACATTGTTTTAACTGAAGACCAAACTCGTAACTCAAATATTTTACCTCTGCGATCATATCGTAGAAACTTTTATTTTCTTGTCACGATGGTTTTTCCACTTCACTCTGAAATTCTTTGAACTGTTCAAATGTTTCAGACTTATGTTTCATCAAGTAGATATCCCCATATCTGCTCAAATCATCTGTGAAGGTCAGAAAATAATGATACCTGCTGCAAGCCTTAATATTCATCGGACCACATACATCAGTATGTATGATTTTCAACAAATCTGTTGCTTGCTTCATTGTTCCGGAGAACGGCGTTTAGTCATCTTGCCCATAAGGCATGGTTTGCAAGCATCAAGTTATTCATAATCAAGTGATTCCAAAATCCCATCAGCATGGAGTTTCTTCATGCGCTTTACACCAATATGACCTAAACGGCAGTGCCACAAATAAGTTGCACTATCATTATTAACTTCGCATCTTTTGGTTTCAATATTATGAATATGTGTATTATTAAGATCGAGATCCAATGAACTATTTTCATTGGGTGTGTAACCATATAAGGTTTTATTCATGTAAACAGAACAACAATTTATTCTTTTACTTAAATGAATAACCGTATTACAATAAACATGATCAAATCATATTCATGCTCAACGCAAACACCAAATAACACTTATTTAGGTTCAACACTAATCCCGAAAGTATAGGGAGTGTGCGATGATGATCATATCAATCTTGGAACCACTTCCAACACACATCGTCACTTCACCCTTAACTAGTCTCTGTTCATTCTACAACTCCCGTTTCGAGTTACTACTCTTAGCAACTGAACTAGCATCAAATACTAAGGGGTTGCTATAAACACTAGTAAAGTACACATCAATAACATGTATATCAAATATACTTATGTTCACTTTGCCATCCTTCTTATCCGCCAATCACTTGGGGTAGTTCCGCTTCCAGTGACCAGTCCCTTTGCAGTAGAAGCACTTAGTCTCAGGCTTAGGATCAGACTTGGGCTTCTTCACTTGAGCAGCAACTTGCTTGCCGTTCTTCTTGAAGTTCCCCTTCTTCCCTCTGCCCTTTTCTTGAAACTAGTGGTCTTGTCAACCATCAACACTTGATGTTTTTCTTGATTTCTACCTTCGTTGATTTCAGCATCACGAAGAGCTTGGGAGTTGTTTCCGTTATCCCTTGCATATTATAGTTCATCACGAAGTTCTACTAACTTGGTGATGGTGACTAGAGAATTATGTCAATCACTATCTTATCTGGAAGATTAACTCCCACTTGATTCAAGCGATTGTAGTACCCAGACAATCTGAGCACATGCTCACTAGTTGAGCGATTCTCCTCCATCTTTTAGCTATAGAACTTGTTGGAGACTCCATATCTCTTAACTTGGGTATTTGCTTGAAATATTAACTTCAACTCCTGGAACATCTCATATGGTCCATGACGTTCAAAACGTCTTTGAAGTCCCGATTCTAAGCCATTAAGCATGGAGCACTAAACTATCAAGTAGTCATCATATTGAGCTAGCCAAACATTCATAATGTCTGCATCTGCTCCTGCAATAGGTCTGTCACCTAGTGGTGCATCAAGGACATAATTCTTCTGTGCAGCAATGAGGATAAACCTCAGATCACGGATCCAATCCGCATCATTGCTACTAACATCTTTCAACACAATTTTCTCTAGGAACATATCAAAATAAACACAGGGAAGCAACAACGCGAGCCATTGATCTACAACATAATTTGCAAAATACTACCAGGACTAAGTTCATGATAAATTTAAGTTCAATTAATCATATTACTTAAGAACTCCCACTTAGATAGATATCCCTCTAATCCTCTAAGTGATCACGTGATCCAAATCAACTAAACCATAACCGATCATCACGTGAGATGGAGTAGTTTTCAATGGTGAACATCGTTATGTTGATCATATCTACTATATGATTCACGCTCGACCTTTCGGTCTCCATGTTCCGAGGCCATATCTGCATATGCTAGGCTCGTCAAGTTTAACCCGAGTATTCTGCGTGTGCAAAAACTGGCTTGCACCCGTTGTAGATGGACGTAGAGCTTATCACACCCGATCATCACGTGGTGTCTGGGCACGACGAACTTTGGCAACGGTGCATACTCAGGGAGAACACTTCTTGATAATTTAGTGAGAGATCATCTTATAATGCTACCGTCAATCAAAGCAAAAATAAGATGTATAAAAGATAAACATCATATGCAATCAAAATATGTGACATGATATGGCCATCATCATCTTGCTTCTTTGATCTCCATCTCCAAAGTACTGTCATGATCTCTATCATCACCGGCATGACACCATGATCTCCATCATCTTGATCTATATCAATGTGTCGTCACATGGTCGTCTCGCCAACTATTGCTCTTGCAACTATTGCTATCGCATAGCAATAAAGTAAAGCAATTATTGGGCGCTTGCATCTTATGCAATAGACAGACAACCATAAGGCTTTTGCCAGTTGCCGATAATTTCAACAAAACATGATCATCTCATACAACAACTTATATCTCATCACGTTTTGACCATATCACATCACAACATGCCCTGCAAAAACAAGTTAGACGTCCTCTACTTTGTTGTTGCAAGTTTTACGTGGCTGCTACGGGCTTAAGCAAGAACCAATCTCACCTACGCATCAAAACCACAACGATAGTTTGTCAAATAGACTCCGTTTTAACCTTCGCAAGGACCAGGCGTAGCCACACTCGGATCAACTAAAGTTGGAGAAACAGTCACCCGCAAGTCACCTATGTGCAAAGCACGTCGGGGAAACCGGTCTCGCGTAAGCGTACGCGTAATGTCGGTCCGGGCCGCTTCATCCAACAATACCGCCGAACCAAAGTATGACATGCTGGTAGGCAGTATGACTTATATCGCCCACAACTCACTTGTGTTCTACTCGTGCATATAACATCAAACCATAAAACCTAGGCTCGGATGCGACTGTTTGGGGAACGTAGTAATTTCAAAAAATTTCCTACGCACACGCAAGATCATGGTGATGCATAGCAACGAGAGGGGAGAGTGTTGTCTACGTACCAACGCAGACCAACTGCGGAAGCGATCACACAACGTAGAGGAAGTAGTCGTACGTCTTCTTCCCGATCCGACCGATCCAAGCACCGTTACTCCGGCACCTCCGAGTTCTTAGCACACGTTCAGCTCGATGACGATCCTCGGGCTCCTATCCAGCAAAGCGTCGAGGAAGAGTTCCGTCAGCACGATGGCATGGTGACGATCTTGATGTTCTACCGACGCAGGGCTTCGCCTAAGCACTACAACGATATGACCGAGGTGGAATATGGTGGCAGGGGGCACCGCACACGGCTAAGGAACGATCTCAATGATCAACTTGTGTGTCTATGGGGTGCCCCCTGCCCTTGTATATAAAGGATGGAGGAGGAGGAGGCCGGCCAAGGCAAAGGTGCGGCCTGGATAGGGAGTCCTACTAGGACTCCAAGTCCTAGTAGGAGTCCACCAAGAGGGGAGGAAGGGAGAAGGAATAGGAGGAGAAGGAGAGGTGGCCGGCCCCCTTTTCCCTAGTCCAATTCGGACCAAAGGGGAGGGGGGCGCAGCAGCCTTTTTCCTCTTCCCACTAAAGCCCATCAAGGTCCATTACTTCTCCCGTAACTACCCGGTACTCCGAAAAATACCCGAATCACTCGGAACCTTTCCGATGTCCGAATATAGTCGTCCAATATATGGATCTTTACGTCTCGACCATTTCGAGACTCCTCATCATGTCCCTGATCTCATCCGGGACTCCGAACTCCTTCGGTACATCAAAACTCATAAACTCGTAATATAACTGTCATTGAAACCTTAAGCGTGCGGACCCTACGGTTCGAGAACAATGTAGACATGACCGAGACACGTCTCCGGTCAATAACCAATAGCGGGACCTGGATGCCCATATTGGCTCCTACATATTCTACGAAGATCTTTATCGGTCAGACCGCATAACAACATACGTTGTTCCCTTTGTCATCGGTATGTTACTTGCCCGAGATTCGATCGTCGGTATCCAATACCTAGTTCAATCTCGTTACCGGCAAGTCTCTTTACTCGTTCTGTAATACATCATCTCACAACTAACTCATTAGTTGCAATGCTTGCAAGGCTTATGTGATGTGCATTACCGAGAGGGCCCAGAGATACCTCTCCGACAATCAGAGTGACAAATCCTAATCTCGAAATATGCCAACCCAACATGTACCTTTGGAGACACCTGTAATGCTCCTTTATAATCACCCAGTTACGTTGTGATGTTTGGTAGCACCCAAAGTGTTCCTCCGGCAAATGGGAGTTGCATAATCTCATAGTCATAGGAACATGTATAAGTCATGAAGAAAAGCAATAGCAACATACTAAACGATCGGGTGCTAAGCTAATGGAATGGGTCATGTCAATCAGATCATTCAACTAATGATGTGACCTCGTTAATCAAATAACAACTCTTTGTTCATGGTTAGGAAACATAACCATCTTTGATTAACGAGCTAGTCTAGTAGAGGCATACTAGTGACACTCTGTTTGTCTATGTATTCACACATGTATTATGTTTCCGGTTAATACAATTCTAGCATGAATAATAAACATTTATCATGAAATAAGGAAATAAATAATAACTTTATTATTGCCTCTAGGGCATATTTCCTTTAAAGGCTGCGCCTCCCCCCCTCTCCCTTGCCCCTATATATATGTGGGGGTGGGAGGGCAGCCATACCAATGTTCTGGTGCAGCCCTCCCCTTCTCCCAAGTCCTTCTCCTCTCCCGTGGTGCTTGGCGAAGCCCTGCAGGATTGCCACGCTCCTCCACCACCACCACGCCGTTGTGCTGCTGATGGATGGAGTCTTCCTCAACCTCTCCCTCTCTCCTTGCTAGATCAAGGCGTGGTAGACGTCACCGGGCTGTACGTGTGTTGAACGCGGAGGTGCCGTCCGTTCGGCACTAGGATCTCTGGTGATTTGGATAACGACGAGTACGACTCCTTCAACCCCGTTCTCTTGAACGCTTCCGCTTAGCGATCTACAAGGGTATGTAGATGCACTCTCCTTCCCCTCGTTGCTAGTCTCTCCATAGATAGATCTTGGTGACACGTAGGAAAATTTTGAATTTCTGCTACGTTCCCCAATAGTGGCATCATGAGCTAGGTCTATGCGTAGATTCTATGCACGAGTAGAACACAAAAGAAGTTGTGGGCGTTGATTTTGTTCAATATGCTTGCCGTTACTAGTCTTATCTTGATTCGACGGTATTGTAGGATGAAGCGGCCCGGACCAACCTTACACGTATGCTTACGTGAGACCGGTTCCATCGACAAACATGCACTAGTTGCATAAGGTGGCTGGCGGGTGTCTGTCTCTCCCACTTCAGTCGGGTCGGATTCGATGAAAAGGGTCCTTATGAAGGGTAAATAGCAATTGGCATATCATGTTGTGGTTTTGCGTAGGTAAGAAACGTTCTTGCTAGAAACCCATAGCAGCCACGTAAAACATGCAAACAACAATTAGAGGACGTCTATCTTGTTTTTGCAGGGTATGCTGTGTGATGTGATATGGCCAAAAGGATGTGATGAATGATATATGTGATGTATGAGATTGATCATGTTCTTGTAATAGGTATCACGACTTGCATGTCGATGAGTATGACAACCGGCAGGAGCCATAGGAGTTGTCTTTATTTATTTATGACCTGCGTGTCAACTTAAACGTCATGTAATTACTTTACTTTATTGCTAAAGCATTAGCCATAGTAGTAGAAGTAATAGATGACGAGACAACTTCAAGAAGACACGATGATGGAGATCATGGTGTCATGCCGGTGACAAGATGATCATGGAGCCCCAAGATGGAGATCAAAGGAGCTATGTGATATTGGCCATATCATGTCACTATTATTTGATTGCATGTGATGTTTATCATGTTTATACATCTTATTTGCTTAGAACGATGGTAGTAAATAAGATGATCCCTCATTACAATTTCAAGAATGTGTTCTCCCCTAACTGTGCACCGTTGCTAAAGTTCGTCGTTTCGAAGCACCACGTGATGATCGGGTGTGATAGATCCTTATGTTCACATACAACGGGTGTAAGACAGTTTTACACATGCAAAACACTTAGGGTTAACTTGACGAGCCTAGCATGTATACATACATGGCCTCGGAACACAGAAGACCGAAAGGTCGAGCATGAGTCGTATGGTAGGTACGATCAACATGAAGATGTTCACCGATGATGACTAGTCCGTCTCACGTGATGATCGGACACGGCCTAGTTGACTCGGATCATGTAATCACTTAGATGACTAGAGGGATGTCTATCTGAGTGGGAGTTCATAAGATGAACTTAATTATCCTGAACATAGTCAAAAGGTCTTCGCAAATTATGTCGTAGCTCGCGCTTCAGTTCTACTGTTTAGATATGTTCCTAAAGAAAATTTAGTTGAAAGTTGATAGTAGCAATTATGCGGAGTAGGTCCGTAAAACTGAGGATTGTCCTCATTGCTTCATAGAAGGCTTATGTTCTTAATGCACCGCTCAGTGTGCTGAACCTCGAACATTGTCTGTGGATGTTGCGAACATCTAACATACACATTTTGATAACTACGTGATAGTTCAGTTAAACGGTTTAGAGTTGAGGCACCAAAGACGTTTTGAAACGTCGCGAAACATATGAGATGTTTCGAGGGCTGAAATTGGGATTTCAGGCTCGTGCCCACGTCAAGAGGTATGAGACCTCCGACGATTTTCTTAGCCTACAAACTAAGGGAGAAAAGCTCAATTGTTGAGCTTGTGCTCAGATTGTCTGAGTACAACAATCATTTGAATCGAGTGGGAGTTGATCTTCCAGATGATATAGTGATGTTTCTCCGAAGTCATTACCACCAAGCTGGTAGAGCTTCGTGATGAACTATAATATATCAGGGACATATATGATGATCCTTGAGATATTCGTGATGTTTGACACCACAAAAGTAGAAATCAAGAAGGAGCATCAATTGTTGATGGTTGGTGAAACCACTAGTTTCAAGAAGGGTAAGGGCAAGAAGGGATACTTCATGAAACGGCAATTCAGCTGCTGCTCTAGTGAAGAAACCCAAGGTTGAACCCAAACCCGAGACTAAGTGCTTCTGTAATAAGGGGAACAGCCACTGGAGCAGAATTACCCTAGATACTTGGTAGATGAGAAGGCTGGCAAGGTCGATAGAAGTATACTGGATATACATTGTGTTGATGTGTACTTTACTAGTACTCCTAGTAGCACCAGGGTATTAGATACTGGTTCGGTTGCTAAGTGTTAGTAACTCGGAATAAAAGCTACGGAATAAACGGAGACTAGCTAAAGGTGAGCTGATGATATGTGTTGGAAGTGTTTCCAATGTTGATATGATCAAGCATCGCACGCTCCCTCTACCATCGAGATTGGTGTTAAACCTAAATAATTGTTATTTTGTGTTTGCGTTGAGCATAGACGTGATTGGATTATGTCTATCGCAATACGGTTATTCATTTAAGGAGAATAATGGTTACTCTGTTTATTTGAATAATACCTTCAATGGTCTTGCACCTAAAACGAATGGTTTATTGAATCTCGATCGTAGTGATACACATGTTCATGCCAAAAGATATAAGATAGTACTGATAGTACCACCTACTTGTGGCACTGCCACTTAAGTCATATCGGTATAAAACGCATGAAGAAGCTCCATGTTGATGGATCTTTGGGCTCACTCGTTTTTGAAAAGTTTGAGACATGCGAACCGTGTCTATTGGTGTATATGCATGAAGAAACTCCATGCAGATGGATCGTTTGGACTCACTTGATTTTGAATCACTTGAGATATGCAAATCTTACCACATGGGCAAGATGACTGAAAGCCTCGTTTTCAGTAAAATGGAACTAAAAAGCAACTTGTTGGAAGTAATACATTTTGATGTGTGCGGTCCAATGAGTGTTGAGGCGTGTAGTGGATATCGTTATGTTCTTGCTTCACAGATGATTTGAGTAGATATTGAGTATTTTTACTTGATGAATCACGAGTCTGAATTATTGGAAGGTTCAAGTAATTTCAGGGTGAAGTTGAAAGATAATCGTGACAAGAGGATAAAATATTTATGATGTGATCATAGAGATGAATATCTGAATTATGAGTTTGTTACAGAATTAAGACATTGTGAAAATTGTTTCACAACTAATACAGCCTGGAACACCATAGTGTGATGGTGTGTCCGAACATCATAACTGCACCCTATTGGATACGATGCATACCATGATGTCTCTTATCAAATTACCACAATAGTTTATGGGTTAGGCATTAGAGACAACCACATTCACTTTAAATAGGGCACCACGTAATTCCGTTGAGACGACACCGTATGAACTATGGTTTAGAGAAACCTAAGCTGTCGTTTCTTAAAAGTTTGGGGCTGCGACGCTTATGTGAAAAAGTTTCAGGCTGATAAGCTCAAACCCAAAGCGGATAGATGCATCTTCATAGAATACCCAAAACAGTTGGGTATACCTCCTGTCTCAGATCCGAAAGCAATAAGGGATTGTTTCTAGAATCGGGTCCTTTCTCGAGGAAAAGTTTCTCTTGAAAGAATTGAGTGGGAGGATGGTGGAGACTTGATGAGGTTATTGAACCGTTACTTCAACTAGTGTATAGCAGGGCACAAAGAGTTGTTCCTGTGGCACCTACACCAATTGAAGTGGAAGCTTATGATAGTGATCATGAAACTTCAGATCAAGTCACTACCAAACCTCGTAGGATGACAAGGATGCGTACTACTTCAGAGTGGTACGTAGTCCTGTCTTGGAAGTCATGTTGCTAGACAACAATGAACCTACGAGCTATGGAGAAGCGATGGTGGGCCCGGATTCCGATAAATGGCTCAAGGCCATAAAATCCGAGAGAGGATCCATATATGAAAACAAAGTGTAGACTTTGGAAGAACTACTTGATGGTTGTAAGGCTGTTAGGTACAGATGGATTTTAAAGGAAGACGGACAATGATGGTAAATGTCACCATTAAGAAAGCTCGACTTGTCATTAAGATGTTTTCCGACAAGTTCAAGGAGTTGACTACGATGAGACTTTCTCACTCGTAGCGATGGTAAAAGTCTGTTGGAATTATATTAGCGATTACTGCATTATTTATGAAATCTTGCAGATATGATGTCAAAACATTGTTTCCTCAACGTTTTTCTTGAGGAAAGGTTGTATGAGATACAATTGGAAGGTTTTGTCAATCCTGAAAGATGCTAATAAGTATGCAAAGCTCCAGCAATCCTTCTGAGGACTGGAGTAAGCATCTCGGAGTTGGAATGTATGCTTTGATGAGATGATCAAAGATTTTGGGTGTATACAAAGTTTATGAGAAACTTGTATTTCCAAAGAAGTGAGTGGGAGCACTATAGAATTTCTGATGAGTATATGTTGTTGACATATTGTTGATCAGAAATGACGTAGAATTTCTAGAAAGCATATAGGGTTATTTGGAAAGTGTTTTTCCATGGAAAGCCTGGATTAAGCTACTTGAACATTGAGCATCAAGATCTATAAGGATAGATCAAAACGCTTAATGGTACTTTCAAATGAGCACATACCTTGACATGATCTTGAAGGTGTTCAAGATGGATCAGTCAAAGAAGGAGTTCTTGCCTGAGTTCTAAGGTATGAAGTTAAGACTTAAAGCTCGACCACGGCAGAATAGAGAGAAAGGACGAAGGTCGTCCCCTATGCTTAAGACGTAGGCTCTACAGTATGCTATGATGTGTACCGCACCTGAAGTGTGCCTTGCCATGAGTCAGTCAAGGGGTACAAGAGTGATCCAAGAATGGATCACAGGACAGCGGTCAAAGTTATCCTTAGTAACTAGTGGACTAAGGAACTTTTCTCGATTATGGAGGTGGTAAAAGAGTTCGTCGTAAAGGGTTACGCCGATGCAAGCTTTGACACTAATCCAGATTATTCTGAGTAGTAAACTGGATTCGTATAGTAGAATAGTTATTTGGAATAGCTCCAAATAGAACGTGGTAGCTACATCTAGGAGATGACATAGAGATTTGTAAAGCACACATGGATCTGAATGTTGCAGACCCGTTGACTAAAACCTCTCTCACAAGCAACATGATCAAACCCAGAACTCATTGAGTGTTAATCACATAGTGATGTGAACTAGATTATTGACTCTAGTAAACTCTTTGGATGTTGGTCATATGGCGATGTGACCTGTGAGTGTTAATCACATGGCGATGTGAACTAGATTATTGACTCTAGTGCAAGTGGGAGACTGTTGGAAATATGCTCTAGAGGCAACAACAAATTAGTTATTATTATATTTCCTTGTTCATGATAATCATTTATTATCCATGCTATAATTGTATTGATAGGAAACTCAGATACACGTGTGGATACATAGACAACACCATGTCCCTAGTAAGCCTCTAGTTGACTAGCTCGTTGATCAATAGATGGTTACGGTTTCCTGACCATGGACATTGGATTTCATTTATAACGGGATCACATCATTAGGAGAATGATGTGATGGACAAGACCCAATCCTAAGCCTAGCACAAATATCGTGTAGTTCGTATGCTAAAGCTTTTCTAATGTCAAGTATCATTTCCTTAGACCATGAGATGGTGCAACTCCCGGATACCGTAGGAATGCTTTGGGTGTACCAAACGTCACAATGTAACTGGGTGACTATAAAGGTGCACTACAGGTATCTCCGAAAGTGTCTGTTGGGTTGGCACGAATCGAGACTGGGATTTGTCACTCCGTGTAAGCGGAGAGGTATCTCTGGGCCCACTCGGTAGGACATCATCATAATGTGCACAATGTGATCAAGGAGTTGATCACGGGATGATGTGTTACGGAACGAGTAAATAGACTTGCCGGTAACGAGATTGAACAAGGTATCGGGATACCGACGATCGAATCTCGGGCAAGTATCGTACCGATGGACAAAGGGAATTGTATACGGGATTGATTAAGTCCATGACATCATGGTTCATCCGATGAGATCATCGTGGAACATGTGGGAGCCAACATGGGTATCCAGATCCCGCTGTTGGTTATTGACCGGAGAACGTCTCGGTCATGTCTGCATGTCTCCCGAACCCATAGGGTCTACACACTTAAGGTTCGATGACGCTAGGGTTATAAAGGAAGTTTGTATGTGGTTACCGAATGTTGTTCGGAGTCCCGGATGAGATCCCGGACGTCACGAGAAGTTCCGAAATGGTCCGGAGGTAAAGATTTATATATGGGAAGTCCTGTTTTGGTCACCGGACAAGTTTCGGGGTCACCGGTATTTTACCGGGACCACTAGAAGGGTCCCGGGTGTCCATCGGGTGGGGCCACCTGCCCCGGGGGGCCACATGGCCTGTAGGGGGTGCGCCTTGGCCTATATGGGCCAAGGGCACCAGCCCCAAAAGGCCCATGCGCCAAGAGATGAGGGATAGGAAGAGTCCTAAAGGGGGAAGGCACCTCCGAGGTGCCTTGGGGAGGAGGGACTCCTCCTAGCCGCATCCTTCCTTGGAGGAAGGGCCAAGGCTGCGCCTCCCCCCCTCTCCCTTGCCCCTATATATATGTGGGGGGTGGGAGGGCAGCCATACCAATGTTCTGGTGCAGCCCTCCCCTTCTCCCAAGTCCTTCTCCTCTCCCGTGGTGATTGGCGAAGCCCTGCAGGATTGTCACGCTCCTCCACCACCACCACGCCGTTGTGCTGCTGATGGATGGAGTCTTCCTCAACCTCTCCCTCTCTCCTTGCTGGATCAAGGCGTGGGAGACGTCACCGGGATGTACGTGTGTTGAACGCGGAGGTGCCGTCCGTTCGGCACTAGGATCTCCGGTGATTTGGATCACGACGAGTACGACTCCTTCAACCCCCTTCTCTTGAACGCTTCCGCTTAGCGATCTACAAGGGTATGTAGATGCACTCTCCTTCCCCTCGTTGCTAGTCTCTCCATAGATAGATCTTGGTGACACGTAAGAAAATTTTGAATTTCTGCTACGTTCCCCAACATTTGGCTATGTAAAATGTCTCAAGACCTCACAGTAGCGCTATAACTTGTCAGTAACAAAGCCATTGTTCGGCATAAAACCGAAAACCGGACCGAATTTTTGGTTAACCGATTTTTCGGTTAGATGTTTTGTGTTGTTAATTTCGCTTTTTAGTTTTGCAAACCGAATTTCTAAAAAACCGAATGGTATAAACCGAATTTTCGGTTTCTACCGAATGCCCACCCCTAGTAACCGTGTGTCCATAACATCAAGGGGGAATCTGAGGAATCACCCTCGATGGTTCCTACTCGATGTAACCTTCAAGGTGACCTTGGAGGAATCACCCTCGAAGGGTTCAGACTTGAGGTGTCGCACAACAACTCATCATCAGGAGTGGTGAATAAGAAAAAATAATCAGTGTGCATTTTGCAAATGTTCAAAATGTATTAAAAAGGAACCAAAAAATAAAAAATAGGAAAGTAAAAATGTAAAAAAAGAAATGAATAAAGGAAAATTAAAAAGAAACTAAATTTAAAAGGAAATCAACCTTCTTAAAGGACACGGCTAATGTTTTCTTAACGCATGGTGAACATTTTTTAAAATTCATGCAAACATTCTTTTACAAAATATGACATAAAGTTTTCAAAATACATTCCGAATATTTTGTAAAAACTTTACGAACATTATTTTCTATACACAATGAAAAATGGCACTGAGAGAACAAATGAAAATTAAATAAAAATATAAAAGGGGACAAAACATAGAAAAAAATCTATCCCAGTCCATTAGTGTTAATCACAGATGGAAAAATTAACAGAAAAATGATTGAGCGGGGTGGCAAATCATATTTGGCACCAATGCGTGAATTGGTACGCCCAGTTCCTATTCCGCACCTTGAGCGCGGGATATTAGTACAGATCGCTAATCGGCGAACACCCTTCACTGTATAGTAGGCGGCTGGCTTCTTATGTCAAGAGAACGGATGGAGTATTATATAGGTAAATGGGCCGGCTGGCTTCTTATGTAGGTTCTGTTTTCCAACAGTTTTTATGGAAGCTTTTTCCAATGATTTTTACTGCATTTGTTTCTGGGACGTTTTCTTCGTGTTTTCACCTGCCGGTTTTCTCTCTCTTTTTTTCGTTTTTCGCCTTCTTTTTGTTCTTTACTTTTCCTGTTTCACCTTCTTTTTCTTTTTTATGAAATTTGTGAACTTTTCAGAGATCCGTGAACTTCTTTCAAATATTTTTTTCCTTTTCCAAATGTCTCTGAACTTTGTTTTAAATAAGTGAACTTTTCTCAATTTTGTCATTTTATCCAAATTTCGTGAACTTTTCTCAAATTACAAACTTTTTCCCAAATCTGTGTGAACTTTTTTTAACCCATGAATTATTTTTCATTTTCTGTGAACTTTTTTGCAAATTACAAACTTTTCCAAGTGTTATTTTTATTAAATATGTGAACTTTTCTGGGTACCCCGTTAAACATTTTAAAAATCCTCAAAAACCTCACAGAAAAAAGATACGGGGCTGTTAAGATCTGGAGAGGCAAAAAAATTCAAACTTACTAATGGCGCACCTGCCCATGGTGCGCCATTAGTATCTTCCCGTCTTCAAAATTCAAAATAAGTCAACAAAATTAAAAAAAAGTTACTAATGGCGCACCTGCCCATGGTGCGCCATTAGTATCTTCCCGCCTTCAAAATTCAAAATAAATCAAAAAAATAAAAAAAAGTTAGTAATGGCGCACCTGCCCGCGGTGCGGCATTACTATGCCATATATATGGCTGGGCGTGGTCCTCTCCTCCTTCATTTTTCTCCTCCACTCCATCTCTCCTCCACTCCATCTCCTCCTCTCCTCCACTCCATCTTCCCTTCTCTCCTCCATCATACTACCCTCCTCCTCTCCGGCGACCTCCTCCTCCTCCTCTCCGGCGACCTCCTCCTCCTCCTATCCGGCGACCTCCTCCTCTCTCCTCTCCTCCCCTTCCCTCCCCTCACGGTTTCTCCTCCCTCCTCGACTCAGTTATATATTAGCCACGCCCAGAAATCCTTCCTCGACTCACTGCGAGAAAGCGATGCCGGAGCCATCATATGAGTTTAGTGTAACAAGTATCCCGTTCTAGTTGTAGTAGATCGGAATACAACTCCGAGCACCCGTTACCATGGACACGGCTATTAAAATAGATTACTTCCTTGCACGGGTGCACCAACTTACCCAGCACACTCGATTAACTCCGGCGAGACACACTTTTCCTAGGCATGCCCGTCCTCGGGTAATCGACACACCATAGTCCTACGTAGGCTCAGCAGAGAGGTCAGCACGCCTGTCTACATCCTAAATGTGAAGGGTGATTCTGCCGCTCATCCTAAGCACTCCTGCACATTGCGTGGGCGGTCCAGCTTCACCTGATCTGCAGGATATCTACTAGTCTCTATGCCACATCTCTGAACTGTGACGCCTGTAGAGCTTTCAGAAGAATTGTACGGTGCCGAATGCCCATACTTATTCCCGCGTGGTGGTTAGTGCGAAATGGCTAGAGGCCTAATCAGATAACATATCCAACCCCGTTAGTGTATACGGAGCTCGCGGGAACGATCGATGATCCTCTCACCCCATTTCACGGACTTACGACAGGGGCCAGGCCCATCCCTCTCTAGGGCGGTCTCTGCCTGCCCGGTCGTGCCACGTCATTACATTGCGGGTACCCTCATGGTCAACCCAACTTCAATAACTCTCGCGGGTACCCCTTGGGCCGACCCAACTTCAACAAATAACCGAGTTGAAGGTCAAGGTAACCGTGTGTCCATAACATCAAGGGGGAATCTGAGGAATCACCCTCGATTGATTCCTACTCGATGTAACCGTCAAGGTGACCTTGGAGGAATCACCCTCGAAGGGTTCAGACCTGAGGTGTCGCACAACAACTCATCATCAGGAGTGGTGAATAAGAAAAAACAATCAGTGTGCATTTTGCAAATGTTCAAAATGTATTAAAAAGGAACCAAAAAATAAAAAAATAGGAAAGGAAAAATGGAAAAAAATAAATGAATAAAGGAAAATTAAAAAGAAACTAAATTTAAAAGGAAATCAACCTTCTTAAAGGACACGGCTAATGTTTTCTTAACGCATGGTGATGTCAGGACCCCGACTCGATGACACATAGGTCTAGCATGTAACACCTCATATCACTTTGCGGCCTCACGCACGGTATTCCCACGGGTGTCGCCTTACCTTTGCCCGGGACCGTTTGCGTCTTTTGGCACACGTATATGATAGTGTCGCTAGCACCCATATGATAAGGAGCCCGGGCTGACATGGCTAGTCGTAAACCCAAAGTGGCACAGACTTACAGGGACAGGCATCCGTGACCCAGCATCGAACGTGTCGGTCATCAGCTAGTGGGTCCGGGCTGTAGCACTGGGCTAGCAGGACTCCGGTAAACCGGGCTGTAGCGGGCTAACAGGCCTCCGATACTCAATGCGTGACATTTCCCCGAAGGGACAGACACAGGAACGAAGAAGGACACATGCCGGCCAGCCTAAGTGTTCCGGAGCAGTAGCAAGCTACCATGGCTCGGTGGAAACACTAGGAGACATTTCCCGGTAAGAGAGGCTACTAAGGATAAACAACTAGATAGTCAGATCCCACACATACCAAGCATTTCAATCATACACACAATATGCTTGATATGTGCAAATACAACAAGGCATCACAACATGACTCTACGACACAAGTAAATATTCATTAGGCTCCGAGGAGCGAGATATTACAAACATGGGTCTTATGACCCAACAATCAGAGCATACAAGTCAAAGCACATGCGGAAGCTTAACATGTCTGAGTACAGACATCTATAAATGAAAAAGGCTGAGAAGCCTGACTATCTACCAATCCTGCCGAGGCACAAGATCGTAGCTGAGGTAACAAGCTAAACGTCGAAGTCCATGCGGAACTACTAGCGAGACCGAAGTCTCTCTGCAAAAACATAAAATAGGCAAACGTGAGTACAAATGTACCCAGCAAGACTTACATCGGGACTATCTACATATGCATCATTATCAACAAAGGGGATGGTGGAGTTTAACTACAGCAAGCCAGCTTTGACACGGTGGCTATCCTGATCTACTATTGCAAATAACTCTTTTGAGGTGGCGCACACGAGTCCACATATTCACCATATCAATACACCACTATGGATCCACTCCCGTCTCCCTACGAGAATGCCATCCATAGCACTCACGCTTATCTTGCGTATTTTAGAGTATCCACTTTCACTTGTCTATGAACTGATATAAGCAACCCAGAAGTCCTTTTCCGCGGACACGGCTATTCGAATAGATGATGTTAACCCTGCAGGGGTGTACTTCTTCACACACGCTCTCACCACTTACCGCCGTTTACACGACATGTACTCGGCAACCTTCAAGCGGAAGCCCAACGTGGGTGTCGGCCACGGCCTACCTAAACACTCAAGTCTCTAGTCCAGGTTTATCGCCTATTCGGGTTCCATCCATGAGGAGATCCGGCCGGAGTTTCGCTCACAGCCCCAAACGATGTGAACAGGGTTCCGTGACACCAAACGGGCACCCGGTTTACCCGGCCACGTGCCTACCGCATCACAGCCCACCCCTACGGTCAGCGCTGCGCACGGCCTCCAGCATACTACAAACACCAGAAACTACTTGCAACTCCTGGACAGAGGACAAGGGTGATCAAGAAGCCGAGAGGGTCCATTGGTTTCGGGCCCAATGCGTGGTAGTAGCTGAATCATGGATCACAAACACAGAACTCAGTTCCTGGGGACGGCTGCAATGAGACAACCCACCATGTACTCCTACATGGCCCCTCACCGCTACCTTTACCAAATCGTGTTCACACACTTAGCTCACACACAGTAGGACAGGTTCACACGCCTCTGATTCATCCCCGATGAATCAGACCTGACTCAACTCTAAGCAGTAGCAGGCATGACAAACAAACATGAATGAGTAGGCACAACAGGGCTCAAACAACTCCTACTCATGCTAGTGGGTTTCATCTAATTACTGTGGAATGACAGGTCATGCAGAGGATAAAGGGGTTCAGCTACCGCAGCAAGTAACAGATGAATCGATGTTGTCCTAATGCAGTAAAAGAGAGCAGGAGCGAGAGAGTGGGATTGTATCGGAATGAACAAGGGGGTTTTGCTTGCCTGGCACTTCTGAAGATAACATTGAGTCTTCATCAGTGTCAACGATCACATCATCGGTATCACGTCTATCGAGAGGGGACAAATACCGGCAACACAGAAGGGAACACAATCAATGCAATGCACAATATGATGCATGATCATGACATGGCAAAATGAATGTGTTTTGGGCTAATGCAACTAGCAACAGATTAAATGAAGTTGGTTTGAATACAAGATTCAAATTCAAACTCCATATGTGATTATTTAAATGCCCTTTATATGATTTGTGCTAAACAGCATCTATAAGTTGTTCTAACATGCATGAAAATGGTATAGATGGATTCCTTGAATTTTTCTGATAATTTTTCATATATAAATTATTTAATTTGGAGTTACGGTTGAATTACTATAAATTTTTGAAGTTTTGAACATTTTCTGGAATTTCCTGAATATTTAGAATTAAAATAATTCCAGAAAATGATTTAACTGCGTCAGCCTGACGCCAGCATGACGTCAGCGAGTCAACGGCCAGGTCCAGGTCAAACCTGACGTGCGGGGTCCACACATCAGTGACACAGGAACTAATCCCGCGTTGACTCGGGCTTTGACCCGCTACGGGGCCCGCTGTCAGTGTCTGTTAGTGTGCTAATTGGGGGGGATTAGCCGCTAACGGCAACGCCACGTCAGATTCGCCGGCGATTAGACGACGGCGACGACCCAGAGCGGCGGTGGCTCGCCGGAGTTGCGCTATGGGCTGCGGTTGGACGCGCGAAGAGCACCAGGAGGTAGCCCGTGCCCGTGCGCATCTAGGGGGACCAACGGGAGGTGCGGGGGTGGCCGGGGTTCGCCGGAGTGGAGCCCGAGGCGGCAGCCGGAGCTCGGGGGTTCGCGGGACCGGCGCTGCGGTGCACGGGAGGACGAATGGTTAAGTGCTTTGGGTTCCTGAGGTTGCGGTGAGCACGCGGGTGGGCTCGGGAGCGAGCTGCGGTGGCTGTGGCCACGGCCACGCCATGGCCGGCGGCGAGGAGCAATCGGCTCCGGTGAAAAGGGCGGCTAGAGTACGGGAACGAGCGCGAGGAGGAGGGGGAATGGAAGAGTAGCTCACAGCGGATCTGGTGGAGGCAACGGCGAGGCCGGGGAGGGGCTGGAGCTCGCGAATCCTCGAAAGTTCGCCGGCGGCCGAAGGTTGGGGGCGAGCTTGAGGGCGACGATGCAGGGCTTCCGGAGGGCCGTGGATCGGTGGGGAGGAAGAGGGGGTCGGGGCGGAGCTTCCTGGGGCGTCGGTGAGGCGTGGGGTGGCCGGTAGCCACGGTGGCTCTCGTCGGTGGCGGCGGCTCCATTCGGGTGAGGAGAATAGAGGAGGGGGAGAGTGTTCCGGGGAGAGGATGAGGACGCGGAAGAGTGAGGAAGAGAGGCAGGGAGGTGCGTGGCGTCTCCGGGCGTCGAGGAGGAAGCAGCAGGTGGCCGAGGCCTCTCGGGCGCGCGCCACGCCTCGCCTCTGTCCTTCTGGCGAGGGAGGAAGACGACAGGGGAGGGGTGGAGATGGGCTGGGCCGGCTGGGCCGATTGGTGGCGCCAGGTAAGTTAGGTAGGTGGCCTGGTGGCCTTCTCTCTTTTATTTCTGTTCTGTTTCTCTTTTCTATTTCTGCAATTTGTTTTTGATTTGATTTAAAATATCAAATCATTTTATAAAATCCTGGAAATAATTATGGGTGCTTTCTGAATTATTTCAGTGACCCTTAACAATTTCCAACATTTATTTGAACATTTAAATTATTTATAGTATTTAAATGCCCAAAGTCAAATACAATATGGTTTATTCAAAAATCCAAAAACGTCTTGGAAAAATATCCATCATCTCTGGATATGGTTTTCACCCTTTTCCAGTAATCATGAACATTTTTGCAAACCAATTTGGGTTCTGTGAAAATATTTTGAAGTTGAACCTATTTGCAATGCTTTGGTGCTAGGGCTTGGTCATCCCCATTTCAAATTTCATAAAATTTAAACATGTTGCATAGATGCTAAAACAAAAACAAACAAGGGCTGATCTGGGGCTGTGACAGCTCACCCCCACTAAACAAAAATCTCGTCCCGAGATTCAAGCGTAGGGTAAGGTGAAGGGGGAGCGCAAACTAGCACAATCTTCACGATCCAGGTTGCACTTCATAGGAACGTTGTTTCGATCACCATCATTGTCTCGAAGTCTTGCCTTGAGAACTCCAACTAACATGACAACGAGAGGAAAGGAAAGACCCTAAAAGAATCGTTCTTCTCGAAGGTCGAACAACTCAGGATTAACTTACGGAATGGGACATAGCAACATCTCTCGAGCTGAGAGATGAAGCACACCTCTAGAGGAATGGAGTGGAACAGATGACGAAGGTTCACTAGGTAGACAACGATTCCACACCTAAGAAGGTGGTAAACGATTGTCAACGTAGCGAGGAGTTGAGTTGCCATGATACCACAACGAGGCACCTTAGGGATGGTGACTCGTAGAAATATCCCTTTAAGTGGCAAAAAGAATTACCTTTGATATAGAGATCATTGAGACTCTCTATATCAGCCTAAGGCAAATCACAGCAATCGATTGGCGGGGGTCGGTAGAATGGCATACTCGGACTTGGATGATGTGGATTACCTTGTTGAAGACAACGTAATGGATGAATTTGCTTATCACCGGAAATGGAGGAGACCCATGGTAGAATGGCACAATGGCGGTGCAAGCTGGGAACAAAATGCAAATGCTGGGAATGATTCTGGTAACTGGGGAAGAACCCAACAATAGAGAGTGAATTCACTGTTTGAAAAGGTCATAGCATTGCCGAGGAAACTGAGAGAAATCCCAGTTAGTGCCGATGATATCACGTAGCGCTTGTGCGTGCTCTCAAGAACTTGAGCATTTCCACAATCATCAAGGTTTTACCAATATCCGTGTCAAGGATCCTGGCAACACAACTTGCTACCATGATGAATGATGATGGATGATGCAGAGGCAAAGGAAGATAACACTTTCTTAGATTTCACCCTTGGCGGGGCCAAGGAAATAAAATCTGGATGATCGACCGAGAGACATTTAGCACTCCGCTTCTAATGTTCTCCTTGATGTGCTAGTGTAACCCATTCATAGATATGGTTTGATATCTAGAACATCAAGTAAAAAGGTCGGACTTCGGGATCTCAAAATCCATAGGGGCAACTAGGAGTAAATCCTACGAAATCCCTATGGGGAGGTGGCCAACTTCCTCAATCAAGATATTATAATAACAGGTCTTCCGGCTAGGTGTGTTGGCCACGACATCCACTTTACCGGTTTTCGAGGGACCGATATTATAGTTCTTGGGAAATGTTCCAAACCATCATATCTGCCTGAGATTCAGATCTGGTTGGTGTCAGGATATTCCAGACTCATCGAGTCTAGGAAGAAAAACGAAAGTTTGCAACACAAATCGATGAGATGATGTTGCGAGATTCTCGGGAATGAACTACGATAGCAAGCTCCAAACATGAGCTGGTTCTGCTACTAACATGTGAACACGTTGTCCCAGACAAGCATGGCCACGTAGTAGTCTTATAATCAAACACTACCGAGTTCGGGTGGGGAACCATAGTCGAGGATATCGAAGTCTTTACGCAAGTCCATGGATTAGATCCCAAGCATAGACTTCTTTTCCTTGAACAAGTCAATCAGTGGCTTAGTGTGCTAGGGACACATATAGAATGAAGGTTGCAAGTCTCCAGACTACAGAATACTTCGCACGTGTGCATGACTGATTTGGGATGATTCCAAAGGAAACAAAACAATCTTTCTCAAATTCACAGCGGCAACTTTCACCAAATGCACGTGTATAAGAGGAAGTCACTCCTTTCATTAACAAGTACTTCATGAGCTAGCATGAAGAAAATGCTTTCAAAAGTTTCCAACACTAGGTTGATGTTCAACATGATTCATGGGGGAAGACAAAATGCTACTGATGGGCTCAACAACAACTCATCGGAATTTCCATATCACTGGACTTCCACCATCATGTGAACACGGTGATAGTATTGGTCAGACCAAAGATGTAATGGTGTATGCTCGAGGGATCAACCACGAGTAAGACAACATTACGAGCATCGTTGGTACTGATTTGATTTGACAATAGCCCACACTCAAATCAAAGGATTGATAAGACAATAGGTCCAGCAACTGATCACAGGGACCGATCGATGAAGATATCATCTTTCTTAAACACACACTACACAAAAATATCCCTTTCTAACGAACTAAGTCAGGCAAGCTTTATCTTCCAACTCTCCAAGTTGTTGTCTAGCTCAACCAACTAGCTCAGGGATATCCAACACCGATTCTTGGAGAGAAGGTGGTTCACAAAAAACCAACTTGATCACGAGCTCAACATAACAGTCAGGGGACAGCCTGGCAATACTTCCGGGAAGATATTCGGAAAATCACGAACCACCGATATGTTACTAAGCTCAAGAACAATCTTGCTTTTCAGGGCAAGACGGTATAATCAAATGAGCGAGGACTTGACAGCATCCTAACTCATCAATCGAAATGTGCACCAGGAAGATGAACAAGGTAGCACGATCAGTCTTAGAAGGATGATTCAAAAATCGACACGCTAAGAATGAGGTTATCGTCCATTTAACTACCAAGCAATGGAGTTGCTAGCAGTATTGATTTCACACACCACGATTCACTTGTCGGCATTCCGGTTACAATAACACAGGAACCGAGGAATGAACAATGATGGCAAGAAGTATCACTGTACCAAGAGTTCATAGGATGGTGTGCAATTCCTATAACAATCCCGATATAAAGATGGTAATACTCCAAGGTAGAACAGAGCAAAAGCTGGATTAGCAATTTGATCTACGGAGCACAACTTCTTTGACCCAATCCTGGATATGGAAGAGGTACTGGAGTTTGTTTCTCCTAGTCATTCCGCGATAGAATGGCTTGACGGACCACAAGAGTAATAGGCATCGATAAACGAACGCACACATACTCTTGACTATCAATTGATAGACGAAGGTCAGTAGACAACTAAAGAGGGACAACTCAAAGGAACATATGATTTTCTGAGTTGTGGATGCATAGATTAGTTTGTCGAACCAGGTTCAACATAATTCTTCCGGATAACCCATGCAGAAAGGTTGAGCTGGCAGAGTCACAATATAGCATGGAGAACTCATCAAGAGCACTCTTGTTGTCATCTTTTGGTTCAGAAGAACTCCTGCCAAGAATGGTTCATGGTAATTGGAAAAAGGATGTATCATGAACCTCGAGGACTATCGCAAAGGTTACTAATATCCTAAAGGAACTAGCAAACACTATCAACATGAAGTAAGTAGAGTGAATCTCGGGTTCATGAACCCAGGAATAGAATACCTACTCCTATGTAGCATCACGAGATGCTTTCGAGAATAATGGCCAGAATCTTCACACTAGGAACGCAAAACGTGGCTAGATTACCAGGTGATACTCTAGACATCTAGGGTCATAATCATAGCTCCAACATATACGTTGAGGCAATAGAGTACATCAACTCACCGTTTAGTGTGGTTAACCTGGCCAGGAAAGACATCGAAACCGAGGGAAGGATTTTGCAATTGCATCAGATTATTTAGAGACCTGGGATGACTCGGACAGTATAACGGCTGTAAATGCTCAGAAAAGATTTGAGACATTCACAAAAATGGTGGCATAACCACTCAGAAGCACAATATCAAGGTTTCGAGATCAATAATTAACATACAGAGGTAGAAACTGAACTGAGGCTTAATCCAACAATCTTATAAGTCTACGGATTAGTAACACGTGATCCTGATAGAAAGAAGAGATAGCCTAGTTCTTAATCCCCGTAGGAAAGATAAGATGACTCAGATCAGAAGGGCATGAGGTATAAGGAGTAAGAAGAGCCTTACGTTCCATCCCACAATCAATTCCCCTACATATAGCTAAAGCATTTCTAGACTCAACTTCGACCAGTTTGGCTTGGTAATCCTACAGGCAGTCAAGCTCTGATACCAACGCTGTCAAGACCCCGACTCGATGCCACATAGGTCTAGCATGTAATACCTCATATCACTTTGCGGCCTCACGCACGGTATTCCCACGGGTGTCGCCTTACCTTTGCCCGGGACCGTTTGCGTCTTTTGGCACACGTATATGATAGTGTCGCTAGCACCCATATGATAAGGAGCTCGGGCTGACATGGCTAGTCGTAAACCCAAAGTGGCACAGACTTACAGGGACAGGCATACGTGACCCAGCATCAAACGTGTCGGTCATCAGCTACTGGGTCCGGGCTGTAGCACTGGGCTAGCAGGACTCTGGTAAACCGGGCTGTAGCGGGCTAACAGGCCTCCGATACTCAATGTGTGACATTTCCCCGAAGGGACAGACACAGGAACGAAGAAGGACACATGCCGGCCAGCCTAAGTGTTCCGGAGCAGTAGCAAGCTACCATGGCTCGGTGGAAACACTAGGAGACATTTCCCGGTAAGAGAGGCTACTAAGGATAAACAACTAGATAGTCAGATCCCACACATACCAAGCATTTCAATCATACACACAATATGCTCGATATGTGCAAATA
Organism: Triticum turgidum subsp. durum; assembly: GCA_900231445.1. NCBI lineage: Eukaryota > Viridiplantae > Streptophyta > Magnoliopsida > Poales > Poaceae > Triticum > Triticum turgidum. Next base: position 4,132,960 of record LT934119.1, read on the forward strand.
CAACAAGGCATCACAACATGACTCTACGACACAAGTAAATATTCAATAGGCTCCGAGGAGCGAGATATTACAAACATGGGTCTTATGACCCAACAATCAGAGCATACAAGTCAAAGCACATGCGGAAGCTTAACATGTCTGAGTACAGACATCTATAAATGAAAAAGGCTGAGAAGCCTGACTATCTACCAATCCTGCCGAGGCACAAGATCGTAGCTGAGGTAACAAGCTAAACGTCGAAGTCCATGCGGAACTACTAGCGAGACCGAAGTCTCTCTGCAAAAACATAAAATAGGCAAACGTGAGTACAAATGTACCCAGCAAGACTTACATCGGGACTATCTACATATGCATCATTATCAACAAAGGGGATGGTGGAGTTTAACTGCAGCAAGCCAGCTTTGACACGGTGGCTATCCTGATCTACTATTGCAAATAACTCTTTTGAGGTGGCACACACGAGTCCACATATTCACCATATCAATACACCACTATGGATCCACTCCCGTCTCCCTACGAGAATGCCATCCATAGCACTCACGCTTATCTTGCGTATTTTAGAGTATCCACTTTCACTTGTCTATGAACTGATATAAGCAACCCAGAAGTCCTTTTCCGCGGACACGGCTATTCGAATAGATGATGTTAACCCTGCAGGGGTGTACTTCTTCACACACGCTCTCACCACTTACCGCCGTTTACACGACATGTACTCGGCAACCTTCAAGCGGAAGCCCAACGTGGGTGTCGGCCACGGCCTACCTAAACACTCAAGTCTCTAGTCCAGGTTTATCGCCTATTCGGGTTCCATCCATGAGGAGATCCGGCCGGAGTTTCGCTCACAGCCCCAAACGATGTGAACAGGGTTCCCCAGACACCAAACAGGCGCCCGGTACACCGTGCCACGTGCCTACCGCATCACAGCCCACCCCTACGGTCAGCACTGCGCATGGCCTCCAGCATACTACAAACACCAGAAACTACTTGCAACTCCTGGACAGAGGACAAGGGTGATTAAGAAGCCGAGAGGGTCCATTGGTTTCGGGCCCAATGCGTGGTAGTAGCTGAATCATGGATCACAAACACAGAACTCAGTTCCTGAGGACGGCTGCAATGAGACAACCCACCATGTACTCCTACATGGCCTCTCACCGCTACCTTTACCAAATCGTGTTCACACGCTTAGCTCACACACCGTAGGACATGTTCACACACCTCTGATTCATCCCGGATGAATCAGACCTGACTCAACTCTAAGCAGTAGCAGGCATGACAAACAAGCATGAATGAGTAGGCACATCAGGGCTCAAACAACTCCTACTCATGCTAGTGGGTTTCATCTAATTACTGTGGAATGAAAGGTCATGCAGAGGATAAAGGGGTTCAGCTACCGCAGCAAGTAACAGATGAATCGATGTTGTCCTAATGCAGTAAAAGAGAGCAGGAGCGAGAGAGTGGGATTGTATCGGAATGAACAAGGGGGTTTTGCTTGCCTGGCACTTCTGAAGATAACATTGAGTCTTCATCAGTGTCAACGATCACATCATCGGTATCACGTCTATCGAGAGGGGACAAATACCGGCAACACAGAAGGGAACACAATCAATGCAATGCACAATATGATGCATGATCATGACATGGCAAAATGAATGTGTTTTGGGCTAATGCAACTAGCAACAGATTAAATGAAGTTGGTTTGAATACAAGATTCAAATTCAAACTCCATATGTGATTATTTAAATGCCCTTTATATGATTTGTGCTAAACAGCATCTATAAGTTGTTCTAACATGCATGAAAATGGTATAGATGGATTCCTTGAATTTTTCTGATAATTTTTCATATATAAATTATTTAATTTGGAGTTACGGTTGAATTACTATAAATTTTTGAAGTTTTGAACATTTTCTGGAATTTCCTGAATATTTAGAATTAAAATAATTCCAGAAAATGATTTAACTGCGTCAGCCTGACGCCAGCATGACGTCAGCGAGTCAACGGCCAGGTCCAGGTCAAACCTGACGTGCGGGGTCCACACATCAGTGACACAGGAACTAATCCCGCGTTGACTCGGGCTTTGACCCGCTACGGGGCCCGCTGTCAGTGTCTGTTAGTGTGCTAATTGGGGGGGATTAGCCGCTAACGGTAACGCCACGTCAGATTCGCCGACGATTAGACGACGGTGACGACCCAGAGCGGCGGTGGCTCGCCGGAGTTGCGCTATGGGCTGCGGTTGGACGCGCGAAGAGCACCAGGAGGTAGCCCGTGCCCGTGCGCATCTAGGGGGACCAATGGGAGGTGCGGGGGTGGCCGGGGTTCGCCGGAGTCGAGCCCGAGGCGGCGGCCGGAGCTCGGGGGTTCGCGGGACCGGCGCTGCGGTGCACGGGAGGACGAATGGTTAAGTGCTTTGGGTTCCTGAGGTTGCGGTGAGCACGCGGGTGGGCTCGGGAGCGAGCTGCGGTGGCTGTGGCCACGGCCACGCCATGGCCGGCGGCGAGGAGCAATCGGCTCCGGTGAAAAGGGCGGCTAGAGTACGGGAACGAGCGCGAGGAGGAGGGGGAATGGAAGAGTAGCTCACAGCGGATCTGGTGGAGGCAACGGCGAGGCCGGGGAGGGGCTGGAGCTCGCGAATCCTCGAAAGTTCGCCGGCGGCCGAAGGTTGGGGGCGAGCTTGAGGGCGACGCTGCAGGGCTTCCGGAGGGCCGTGGATCGGTGGGGAGGAAGAGGGGGTCGGGGCGGAGCTTCCTGGGGCGTCGGTGAGGCGTGGGGTGGCCGGTAGCCACGGTGGCTCTCGTCGGTGGCGGCGGCTCCGTTCGGGTGAGGAGAATAGAGGAGGGGGAGAGTGTTCCGGGGAGAGGATGAGGACGCGGAAGAGTGAGGAAGAGAGGCAGGGAGGTGCATGGCATCTCCGGGCGTCGAGGAGGAAGCAGGAGGTGGCCGAGGCCTCTCGGGCGCGCGCCACGCCTCGCCTCTGTCCTTCTGGCGAGGGAGGAAGACGACAGGGGAGGGGGTGGAGATGGGCTGGGCCGGCTGGGCCGATTGGTGGCGCCAGGTAAGTTAGGTAGGTGGCCTGGTGGCCTTCTCTCTTTTATTTCTGTTCTGTTTCTCTTTTCTATTTCTGCAATTTGTTTTTGATTTGATTTAAAATATCAAATCATTTTATAAAATCCTGGAAATAATTATGGGTGCTTTCTGAATTATTTCAGTGACCCTTAACAATTTCCAACATTTATTTGAACATTTAAATTATTTATAGTATTTAAATGCCCAAAGTCAAATACAATATGGTTTATTCAAAAATCCAAAAATGTCTTGGAAAAATATCCATCATCTCTGGATATGGTTTTCACCCTTTTCCAGTAATCATGAACATTTTTGCAAACCAATTTGGGTTCTGTGAAAATATTTTGAAGTTGAACCTATTTGCAATGCTTTGGTGCTAGGTCTTGGTCATCCCCATTTCAAATTTCATAAAATTTAAACATGTTGCATAGATGCTAAACCAAAAACAAACAAGGGCTGATCTGGGGCTGTGACAGGTGAACATTTTTTAAAATTCATGCAAACATTCTTTTACAAAATATGACATAAAGTTTTCAAAATACATTCCAAATATTTTGTAAAAACTTTACGAACATTATTTTCTATACACAATGAAAAATGGCACTGAGAGAACAAATAAAATTTAAAGAAAAAAAATAAAACGGGACAAAACATAGAAAAAAATCTATCCCAGTCCATTAGTGTTAAGCACAGATGGAAAAAATAACAGAAAAATGATTGAGTGGGGTGGCAAATCATATTTGGCACCAATGCGTGAATTGGTACGCCCAGTTCCTATTCCGCACCTTGAGCGCAGGATATTAGTACAGATCGCTAATCGGCGAACACCCTTCACTGTATAGTAGGGGGCTGGCTTCTTATGTCAAGAGAACGGATGGAGTATTATATAGGTAAATGGGCCGGCTGGCTTCTTATGTAGGTTCTGTTTTCCAACAGTTTTTATCGAAGCTTTTTCCAATGATTTTTACTGCATTTGTTTCTGGGACGTTTTCTTCGTGTTTTCACCTGTCGGTTTTCTCTCTCTTTTTTTCGTTTTTCGCCTTCTTTTTCTTCTTAACTTTTCCTGTTTCACCTTCTTTTTCTTTTTTATAAAATTTGTGAACTTTTCAGAGATCCGTGAACTTCTTTCAAATATTTTTTTTTCTTTTCCAAATGTCTTTGAACTTTGTTTTAAATAAGTGAACTTTTCTCAATTTTGTAATTTTATCCAAATTTCGTGAACTTTTCTCAAATTACAAACTTTTTCCCAAATCTGTGTGAACTTTTTTTAACCCATGAATTGTTTTTCATTTTCTGTGAACTTTTTTGCAAATTACAAACTTTTCCAAGTGTTATTTTTATTAAATATGTGAACTTTTCTGGGAACCCCGTTAAACATTTTCAAAATCCTCAAAAACCTAACAGAAAAAAGATACGGGGCTTTTAAGATCTGGAGAGGCAAAAAAATTCAAACTTACTAATGGCGCACCTGCCCATGGTGCGCCACTAGTATCTTCCCGCCTTCAAAATTCAAAATAAGTCAACAAAATAAAAAAAAGTTACTAATGGCGCACCTACCCATGGTGCGCCATTAGTATCTTCCCGCCTTCAAAATTCAAAATAAATCAAAAAAATAAAAAAAAAGTTAGTAATGGCGCACCTGCCCGCGGTGCGGCATTACTATGCCATATATATGGCTGGGCGTGGTCCTCTCCTCCTTCATTTTTCTCCTCCACTCCATCTCCTCCTCTTCTCCACTCCATCTTCCCTTCTCTCCTCCACCATACTACCCTCCTCCTCTCCGGCGACCTCCTCCTCCTCCTCTCCGGCGACCTCCTCCTCCTCCTATCCGGCGACCTCCTCCTCCCTCCTCTCCTCCCCTTCCCTCCCCTCACGGTTTCTCCTCCCTCCTCGACTCAGTTATATATTGGCCACGCCCAGAAATCCTTCCTCGACTCACTGCGAGAAAGCGATGCCAGAGCCATCATATGAGTTTAGTGTAACAAGTATCCCGTTCTAGTTGTAGTAGATCGGAATACAACTCCGAGCACCCGTTACCATGGACACGGCTATTCAAATAGATTACTTCCTTGCAGGGGTGCACCAACTTACCCAGCACACTCGATTAACTCCGGCCAGACACACTTTTCCTGGGCATGCCCGTCCTCGGGTAATCGACACACCATAGTCCTACCTAGGCTCAGAAGAGAGGTCAGCACGCCTGTCTACATCCTAAATGTGAAGGGTGATTCGGCCGCTCATCCTAAGCACTCCTGCACATTGCATGGGCGGTCCAGCTTCACCTGATCTGCAGGATATCTACTAGTCTCTATGCCACATCTCTGAACTGTGACGTCTGTAGAGCTTTCGGAAGAATTGTACGGTGCCGAATGCCCATACTTATTCCCGTGTGGTGGTTAGTGCGAAATGGCTAGAGGCCTAATCAGATAACATATCCAAACCCGTTAGTGTATACGGAGCTCGCGGGAACGGTCGATGATCCTCTCACCCCATTTCACGGACTTACAACAGGGGCCAGGCCCATCCCTCTCTAGGGCGGTCTCTGCCTGCCCGGTCGTGCCACGTCATTACATTGCGGGTACCCTCATGGTCAACCCAACTTCAATAACTCTCGCGGGTACCCCTTGGGCCGACCCAACTTCAACAAATGACCGAGGTGAAGGTCAAGGTAACCGTGTGTCCATAACATCAAGGGGGAATCTGAGGAATCACCCTCGATTGATTCCTACTCGATGTAACCGTCAAGGTGACCTTGGAGGAATCACCCTCGAAGGGTTCATACCTGAGGTGTCGCACAACAACTCATCATCAGGAGTGGTGAATAAGAAAAAACAATCAATGTGCATTTTGCAAATGTTCAAAATGTATTAAAAAGGAACCAAAAAATAAAAAAATAGGAAAGGAAAAATGGAAAAAAAAGAAATGAATAAAGGAAAATTAAAAACAAACTAAATTTAAAAGGAAATCAACCTTCTTAAAGGACACGGCTAATGTTTTCTTAACGCATGGTGAACATTTTTTTAAATTCATGCAAACATTCTTTTACAAAATATGACATAAAGTTTTCAAAATACATTCCGAATATTTTGTAAAAACTTTACGAACATTATTTTCTATACACAATGAAAAATGGCACTGAGAGAACAAATAAAAAATAAATAAAAAATAAAAGGGGACAAAACATAGAAAAAAATCTATCCCAGTCCATTAGTGTTAAGCACAGATGGAAAAAATAACAGAAAACTGATTGAGCGGGGTGGCAAATCATATTTGGCAACAATGCGTGAATTGGTACGCCCAGTTCCTATTCCGCACCTTGAGCGCGGGATATTAGTACAGATCGCTAATCGGCGAACACCCTTCACTGTATAGTAGGTGGGTGGCTTCTTATGTCAAGAGAACGGACGCAATATTATATAGGTAAATGGGCCGGCTGGCTTCTTATGTAGGTTCTGTTTTCCAACAGTTTTTATGGAAGCTTTTTCCAATGATTTTTACTGCATTTGTTTCTGGGACGTTTTCTTCGTGTTTTCACCTACCGGTTTTCTCTCTCTTTTTTTCGTTTTTCGCCTTCCTTTTCTTCTTTACTTTTCCTGTTTCACCTACTTTTTCTTTTTTATAAAATTTGTGAACTTTTCAGAGATCCGTGAACTTCTTTCAAATATATTTTTTCCTTTTCCAAATGTGTCTGAACTTTGTTTTAAATAAGTGAACTTTTCTCAATTTTGTCATTTTATCCAAATTTCATGAACTTTTCTCAAATTACAAACTTTTTCCCAAATCTGTGTGAACTTTTTTTAACCCATGAATTGTTTTTCATTTTCTGAGAACTTCTTTGCAAATTACAAACTTTTCCAAGTGTTATTTTTATTAAATATGTGAACTTTTCTGGGAACCTCGTTAAACATTTTCAAAATCCTCAAAAACCTAACAGAAAAAAAGATACGGGGCTTTTAAGATCTGGAGAGGCAAAAAATTAAAACTTACTAATGGCGCACCTGCCCATGGTGCGCCATTAGTATCTTCCCGCCTTCAAAATTCAAAATAAGTCAACAAAATAAAAAAAAAGTTACTAATGGCGCACCTGCCCATGGTGCGCCATTAGTATCTTCCCGCCTTCAAAATTCAAAATAAATCAAAAAAAAAAGTTAGTAATGGCGCACCTGCCCGCGGTGCGGCACTACTATGCCATATATATGGCTAGGCGTGGTCCTCTCCTCCTTCATTTTTCTCCTCCACTCCATCTCTCCTCCACTCCATCTCCTCCTCTCCTCCACTCCATCTTCCCTTCTCTCCTCCACCATACTACCCTCCTCCTCACCGGCGACCTCCTCCTCCTCCTCCTCTTCGGCGACCTCCTCCTCCTCCTCTCCGGCGACCTCCTCCTCCTCCTATCCAGCGACCTCCTCCTCCCTCCTCTCCTCCCCTCCCCTCCCCTCACGGTTTCTCCTCCCTCCTTGACTCAGGTATATATTAGCCACGCCCAGAAATCCTTCCTCGACTCACTGCGAGAAAGCGATGCCGGAGCCATCATATGAGTTTAGTGTAACAAGTATCCCGTTCTAGTTGTATTAGATCGGAATACAACTCCGAGCACCCGTTACCATGGACACGGCTAATCAAATAGATTACTTCCTTGCAGGGGTGCACCAACTTACCCAACACACTCAATTAACTCCGGCCAGACACACTTTTCCTGGGCATGCCCGTCCACGGCTAATCGACACACCATAGTCCTACCTAGGCTCAGCACGCCTATCTACATCCTAAATGTGAAGGGTGGTTCGGCCGCTCATCCTAAGCACTCCTGCACATTGCGTGGGCGGTCCAGCTTCACCTGATCTGCAGGATATCTACTAGTCTCTATGCCACATCTCTGAACTGTGACGTCTGTAGAGCTTTCGGAAGAATTGTACGGCGCCGAATTCCCATACTTATTCCCGCGTGGTGGTTAGAGCGAAATGGCTAGAGGCCTACTCAGATCACATATCCAAACCCGTTAGTGTATACGGAGCTCGCGGGAACGATCGATGATCCTCTCACCCCATTTCACGGACTTACGACAGGGGCCAGGCCCATCCCTCTCTAGGGCGGTCTCTGCCTGCCCGGTCGTGCCACGTCATTACATTGCGAGTACCCTCATGGTCAACCCAACTTCAATAACTCTCGCGGGTACCCCTTGGGCCGACCCAACTTCAACAAAGGACCGAGGTGAAGGTCAACGTAAGTGTGTGTCCATAACATCATGGGGGGAATCTGAGGAATCACCCTCGATGGATTCCTACTCGATGTAACCATCAAGGTGACCTTGGAGGAATCACCCTCGAAGGGTTCAGACCTGAGGTGTCGCACAACAACTCATCATCAGGAGTGGTGAATAAGAAAAAACAATCAGTGTGCATTTTGCAGATGTTCAAAATGTATTAAAAAGGAACCAAAAAATAAAAAATAGGAAAGTAAAAATGGAAAAAAAAAGAAATGAATAAAGGAAAATTAAAAAGAAACTAAATTTAAAAGGAAATCAACCTTCTTAAAGGACACGGCTAATATTTTCTTAACGCATGGTGAACATTTTTTAAAATTCATGCAAACATTCTTTTACAAAATATGACATAAAGTTTTCAAAATACATTCCGAATATTTTGTAAAAACTTTACGAACATTATTTTCTATACACAATGAAAAATGGCACTGAGAGAACAAATAAAAATTAAAGAAAACAATAAAAGGGGACAAAACATAGAAAAAAATCTATCCCAGTCCATTAGTGTTAAGCACAGATGGAAAAAATAACAGAAAAATGATTGAGTGGGGTGGCAAATCATATTTGGCACCAATGCGTGAATTGGTACGCCCAGTTCCTATTCCGCACCTTGAGCGCGGGATATTAGTACAGATCGGTAATCGGCGAACACCCTTCACTGTATAGTAGGCGGCTGGCTTCTTATGTCAAGAGAACGGATGGAGTATTATATAGGTAAATGGGCTTCTTATGTAGGTTCTGTTTTCCAACAGTTTTTATGGAAGCTTTTTCCAATGATTTTTACTGCATTTGTTTCTGGGACGTTTTCTTCGTGTTTTCACCTGCCGGTTTTCTCTCTCTTTTTTTCGTTTTTCGCCTTCTTTTTCTTCTTAACTTTTCCTGTTTCACCTTCTTTTTCTTTTTTATAAAATTTCTGAACTTTTCAGAGATCCGTGAACTTCTTTCAAATATATTTTTTCCTTTTCCAAATGTGTCTGAACTTTGTTTTAAATAAGTGAACTTTTCTCAATTTTGTCATTTTATCCAAATTTCGTGAACTTTTCTCAAATTACAAACTTTTTCCCAAATCTGTTTGAACTTTTTTTCACCCATGAATTCTTTTTCATTTTCTATGAACTTTTTTGCAAATTACAAACTTTTCCAAGTGTTATTTTTATTAAATATGTGGGCTTTTCTGGGAACCCCGTTAAACATTTTCAAAATCCTCAAAAACCTAGCAGAAAAAAAGATAAGGGGCTTTTAAGATCTGGAGAGGCCAAAAATTCAAAAAAAAATAAACTTACTAATGGCGCACCTGCCCATGGTGCGCCATTAGTATCTTCCCGCCTTCAAAATTCAAAATAAGTCAACAAAATAAAAAAAAGTTACTAATGGCGCACCTGCCCATGGTGTGCCATTAGTATCTTCCCGCCTTCAAAATTCCAAATAAATCAAAAAAATAAAAATAAAGAAGTTAGTAATGGCGCACCTGCCCGTGGTGCGCCATTACTATGCCATATATATGGCTGGGCGTGGTCCTCTCCTCCTTCATTTTTCTCCTCCACTCCATCTCTCCTCCACTCCATCTCCTCCTCTCCTCCACTCCATCTTCCCTTCTCTCCTCCACCATACTACCCTCCTCCTCTCCGGCGACCTCCTCCTCCTCCTCCTCTCCGGTGACCTCCTCCTCCTCCTCTCCGGCGACCTCCTCCTCCTCCTATCCGGCGACCTCCTCCCTCCTCTCCTCCCCTCCCCTCCCCTCACGGTTTCTCCTCCCTCCTCGACTCAGGTATATATTAGCCACGCCCAGTAATCCTTCCTCGACTCACTGCGAGAAAGCGATGCCGGAGCCATCATATGAGTTTAGTGTAACAAGTATCCCGTTCTAGTTGTAGTAGATCGGAATACAACTCCGAGCACCCGTTACCATGGACACGGCTATTCAAATAGATTACTTCCTTGCAGGGGTGCACCAACTTACCCAACACACTCGATTAACTCCGGCCAGACACACTTTTCCTGGGCATGCCCGTCCTCGGCTAATCGACACACCATAGTCCTACCTAGGCTCAGCAGAGAGGTCAGCGCGCCTGTCTACATCCTAAATGTGAAGGGTGGTTCAGCCGCTCATCCTAAGCACTCCTGCACATTGCGTGGGCGGTCCAGCTTCACCTGATCTGCAGGATATCTACTAGTCTCTGTGCCACATCTCTGAACTGTGACGTCTGTAGAGCTTTCGAAAGAATTGTACGGCGCTGAATGCCCATACTTATTCCCGCGTGGTGGTTAGTGTGAAATGGCTAGAGGCCTACTCAGATCACATATCCAAACCCGTTAGTGTATACGGAGCTCGCGGGAACGATCGATGATCCTCTCACCCCATTTCATGGACTTACGACAGGGGCCAGGCCCATCCCTCTCTAGGGCGGTCTCTGCCTGCCCGGTCGTGCCACGTCATTACATTGCGGGTACCCTCATGGTCAACCCAACTTCAATAACTCTCACGGGTACCCCTTGGGCCGACCCAACTTCAACAAAGGACCGAGGTGAAGGTCAAGGTAACCGTGTGTCCATAACATCAAGGGGGAATCTGAGGAATCACCCTCGATGGATTCCTACTCGATGTAACCGTCAAGGTGGCCTTGGAGGAATCACCCTCGAAGGGTTCAGACTTGAGGTGTCGCACAACAACTCATCATCGGGAGTGGTGAATAAGAAAAAACAATTAGTGTGCATTTTGCAAATGTTCAAAATGTATTAAAAAGGAACCAAAAAATAAAAAATAGGAAAGGAAAAATGGAAAAAAAAGAAATGAATAAAGGAAAATTAAAAAGAAACTAAATTTAAAAGGAAATCAACCTTCTTAAAGGACACGGCTAATGTTTTCTTAACGCATGGTGAACATTTTTTAAAATTCATGCAAACATTCTTTTACAAAATATGACATAAAGTTTTCAAAATACATTCCGAATATTTTGTAAAAACTTTACGAACATTATTTTCTATACACAATGAAAAATGGCACTGAGAGAACAAATAAAAATTAAAGAAAAAAATAAAAGGGGACAAAACATAGAACAAATCTATCCCAGTCCATTAGTGTTAAGCACAGATGGAAAAAATAACAGAAAACTAATTGAGTGGGGTGGCAAATCATATTTGGCACCAATGCGTGAATTGGTACGCCCAGTTCCTATTCCGCACCTTGAGCGCGGGATATTAGTACAGATCGGTAATCGGCGAACACCCTTCACTGTATAGTAGGCGGCTGGCTTCTTATGTCAAGAGAACGGAGGGAGTATTATATAGGTAAATGGGCCGGCTGGCTTCTTATGTAGGTTCTGTTTTCCAACAGTTTTTATGGAAGCTTTTTCCAATGATTTTTACTGCATTTGTTTCTGGGACGTTTTCTTCGTGTTTTCACCTGCCGGTTTTCTCTCTCTTTTTTTCGTTTTTCGCCTTCTTTTTCTTCTTTACTTTTCCTGTTTCACCTTCTTTTTCTTTTTTATAAAATTTGTGAACTTTTCAGAGATCCGTGAACTTCTTTCAAATATTTTTTTCCTTTTCCAATTGTCTCTGAACTTTGTTTTAAATAAGTGAACTTTTCTCAATTTTGTCATTTTATCCAAATTTCGTGAACTTTTCTCAAATTACAAACTTTTTCCCAAATCTGTGTGAACTTTTTTTAACCCATGAATTCTTTTTCATTTTCTATGAACTTTTTTGCAAATTACAAACTTTTCCAAGTGTTATTTTTATTAAATATGTGAACTTTTCTGGGAACCCCGTTAAACATTTTCAAAATCCTCAAAAACCTAACAGAAAAAAAGATACGGGGCTTTTAAGATCTGGAGAGGCAAAAAAATTCAAACTTACTAATGGTGCACCTGCCCATGGTGCGCCATTAGTATCTTCCCGCCTTCAAAATTCAAAATAAGTCACCAAAATAAAAAAAAGTTACTAATGGAGCACCTGCCCATGGTGCGCCATTAGTATCTTCCCGCCTTCAAAATTCAAAATAAGTCAAAAAATAAAAAAAAAGTTAGTAATGGCGCACCTGCCCGCGGTGCGCCATTACTATGCCATATATATGGCTGGGCGTGGTCCTCAACTCCTTCATTTTTCTCCTCCACTCCATCTCCTCCTCTCCTCCACTCCATCTTCTCTTCTCTCCTCCACCATACTACCCTCCTCCTCTCCGGCGACCTCCTCCTCCTCCTCCTCTCCGGCGACCTCCTCCTCCTCCTCCTCTCCGGCGACCTCCTCCATGGAAATATGCCCTAGAGGCAATAATAAATTGATTATTATTATATTTCCTTGTTCATGATAATCGTTTATTATCCATGCTAGAATTGTATTGATAGGAAACTAAGATACATGTGTGGATACATAGACAACACCATGTCCCTAGTAAGCCTCTAGTTGACTAGCTCGTTGATCAATAGATGGTTACGGTTTCCTGACCATGGACATTGGATGTCGTTGATAACGGGATCACATCATTAGGAGAATGATGTGATGGACAAGACCCAATCCTAAGCATAGCACTAGATCGTGTAGTTCGTATGCTAAAGCTTTTCTAATGTCAAGTATCATTTCCTTAGACCATGAGATTGTGCAACTCCCGGATACCGCAGGAGTGCTTTGGGTGTGCCAAACGTCACAATGTAACTGGGTGACTATAAAGGTGCACTACGGGTATCTCCGAAAGTGTCTGTTGGGTTGGCACGAATCGAGACTGGGATTTGTCACTCCGTGTGACGGAGAGGTATCTCTGGGCCCACTCGGTAGGACATCATCATAATGTGCACAATGTGATCAAGGAGTTGATCATGGGATGATGTGTTACGGAACGAGTAAAGAGACTTGCCGGTAACGAGATTGAACAAGGTATCGTGATACCGACGATCGAATCTCGGGCAAGTATCGTACCGATAGACAAAGGGAATTGTATACGGGATTGATTGAATCCTCGACATCGTGGTTCATCCGATGAGATCATCGTGGAACATGTGGGAGCCAACATGGGTATCCAGATCCCGCTGTTGGTTATTGACCGGAGAACGTCTCGATCATGTCTGCATGCTTCCCGAACCCGTAGGGTCTAAAAACTTAAGGTTCGATGACGCTAGGGTTATAAAGGAAGTTTGTATGTGGTTACCGAATGTTTTTCGGAGTCCCGGATGAGATCCCGGACGTCACGAGGAGTTCCGGAATGGTCCGGAGGTAAAGATTTATATATAGGAAGTCCTATTTCGGCCATCGGGACAAGTTTCGGGGTCATCGGTATTGTACCGGGACCACCGGAAGGGTCCCAGGGGCCCACCGGGTGGGGCCACCTATCCCGGAGGCTCCCATGGGCTGAAGTGGGAAGGGATCCAGGCCAAAGTGGGCTAGGGCGCCACTTTCCCCTAGGGCCCATGCGCCTAGTGTGGGGGAAACCCTAAAGGAAGAGTCCCAGAAGGGGAAGGCACCTCCTAGGTGCCTTGGGGAGGAGGGATTCCTCCCTTGGCCGCCGCCCCCCCTAGGAGATTGGATCTCCTAGGGCCGGTGCCCCCCCCTTGGCCCCCCTATATACAGTGGGGAAGATGGAGGACTTCTTACCTTTGCCTTTGGTGCAACCCTTCCCCTCTCCCAAGTCCTTCTCCTCTCCCGTGGCGCTTGGCGAAGCCCTGCAGAATTGCCACGCTCCTCCACCACCACCACGCCGTTATGCTGCTGCTGGATGGAGTCTTCCTCAACCTCTCCCTCTCTCCTTGCTGGATCAAGGCGTGGGAGACATCGTCGGGCTGTACGTGTGTTGAACACGGAGGTGCCGTCCGTTCGACACTAGGATCATCGGTGATTTGGATCATGACGAGTACGACTCCTTCAACCCCGTTCTCTTGAACGCTTCCGCTTAGCGATCTACAAGGGTATGTAGATGCACTCTCCTTCCCCTCGTTGCTGGTTTCTCCATAGATAGATCTTGGTGATACGTAGGAAAATTTTGAATTTCTGCTACGTTCCCCAACAGTGGCATCATGAGCTAGGTCTATTGCGTAGATTCTATGCACGAGTAGAACACAAAGTAGTTGTGGGCGTTGATTTTGTTCAATATGCTTACCGTTACTAGTCCAATATTGATTCGGCGGCATTGTGGGATGAAGCGGCCCGGACCAACCTTACACGTACGCTTACGTGAGACCGGTTCCACCGACTAACATGCACTAGTTGCATAAGGTGGCTGGCGGGTGTCTGTCTCTCCCACTTTAGTCGGATCGGATTCGATGAAAAGGGTCCTTATGAAGGGTAAATAGCAATTGGCATATCACATTGTGGTTTTTGCGTAGGTAAGAAACGTTCTTGCTAGAAACCCATAGCAGCCACGTAAAACATGCAAACAACAATTAGAGGACGTCTAACTTGTTTTTGCAGGGTATGCTATGTGATGTGATATGGCCAAAGGATGTGATGAATGATATATGTGATGTATGAGATTGATCATGTTCTTGTAATAGGAATCACGACTTGCATGTCGATGAGTATGACAACCGGCAGGAGCCATAGGAGTTGTCTTAATTTATTTATGACCTGCGTGTCAACATAAACGTCATGTAATTACTTTACTTTATTGCTAACCGTTAGCTGTAGTAGTAGAAGTAATAGTTGGCGAGACAACTTCACAAAGACATGATGATGGAGATCATGGTGTGACGATGATGATCATGGAGCCCCGAAGATGGAGATCACAAGGAGCAATATGATATTGGCCATATCATGTCACTATTTGATTGCATGTGATGTTTATCATGTTTATACATCTTATTTGCTTAGAACGACGGTAGTAAATAAGATGATCCCTCATTAAAATTTCAAGAAAGTGTTCCCCCTAACTGTGCACCGTTGCGACAGTTCGTTGTTTCGAAGCACCACGTGATGATCGGGTGTGATAGATTCTAACATTCACATACAACGGGTGTAAGACAGATTTACACACGCGAAACACTTAGGTTGACTTGACGAGCCTAGCATGTACAGACATGGCCTCGGAACACAAGAGACCGAAAGATCGAGCATGAGTCGTATGGTAGATACGATCAACATGAAGATGTTCACCGATGTTGACTAGTCCGTCTCACGTGATGATCGGACACGGCCTAGTTGACTCGGATCATGTAATCACTTAGATGACTAGAGGGATGTCTATCTGAGTGGGAGTTCATAAGATGAACTTAATTATCCTGAACATAGTCAAAAGGTCTTCGCAAATTATGTCGTGGCTTGCGCTTCAGTTCTATTGTTTAGATATGTTCCTAGAGAAAATTTAGTTGAAAGTTGATAGTAGCAATTATGCGGACTTGGTCTGGAAACTCAGGATTGTCCTCATTACTTCTTAGAAGGCTTATGTCCTTAATGCACCGCTCAGTGTGCTGAACCTCGAACGTTGTCTGTGGATGTTGCGAACATCTGACATACACGTTTTGATAACTACGTGATAGTTCAGTTAAACGGTTTAGAGTTGAGGCACCGAAGACGGTTTTGAAACGTCACGAAACATATGAGATGTTTCGAGGGCTGAAATTGGAATTTCAGGCTCGTGCCCACGTCAAGAGGTATAAGACCTCCGACGATTCTCTTAGCCCACAAACTAAGGGAGAAAAGCTCAATCGTTGAGCTTGTGCTCAGATTGTCTGAGTACAACAATCATTTGAATCGAGTGGGAGTTGATCTTCCAGATAAGATAGTGATGTTTCTCCGAAGTCATTACCACCAAGCTGCTAGAGCTTCGTGATGAACTATAATATATCAGGGACATATATGATGATCCTTGAGATATTCGTGATGTTTGACACCAAAGTAGAAATCAAGAAGGAGCATCAATTGTTGATGGTTGGTGAAACCACTAGTTTCAAGAAGGGCAAGGGCAAGAAGGGATACTTCATGAAACGGCAATTCAGCTGCGGCTCTAGTGAAGAGACCCAAGGTTGAACCCAAACCCGAGACTAAGTGCTTTTGTAATAAGGGGAACAGCCACTGGAGCAGAATTACCCTAGATACTTGGTAGATGAGAAGGCTGGCAAGGTCGATAGAAGTATATTGGATATACATTGTGTTGATGTGTACTTTACTAGTACTCCTAGTAGCACCAGGGTATTAGATACTGGTTCGGTTGCTAAGTGTTAGTAACTCGAAATAAAAGCTACGGAATAAACAGAGACTAGCTAAAGGTGAGCTGATGATATGTGTTGGAAGTGTTTCCAATGTTGATATGATCAAGCATCGCACGCTCCCTCTACCATCGAGATTGGTGTTAAACCTAAATAATTGTTATTTGGTGTTTGCGTTGAGCATAGACGTGATTGGATTATGTCTATCGCAATACGGTTATTCATTTAAGGAGAATAATGGTTACTCTGTTTATTTGAATAATACCTTCAATGGTCTTGCACCTAAAACGAATGGTTTATTGAATCTCGATCGTAGTGATACACATGTTCATGCCAAAAGATATAAGATAGTAATGATAGTACCACCTACTTGTGGCACTGCCACTTAAGTCATATCGGTATAAAACGCATGAAGAAGCTCCATGTTGATGGATCTTTGGACTCACTCATTTTTGAAAAGTTTGAGACATGCGAACCATGTCTATTGGTGTATATGCATGAAGAAACTCTATGCAAATGGACCGTTTGGACTCACTTGATTTTGAATCACTTGAGACATGCAAATCATACCACATGGGCAAGATGACTGAAAGCCTCGGTTTCAGTAAAATGGAACTAGAAAGCAACTTGTTGGAAGTAATACATTTTGATGTGTGCAGTCCAATGAGTGCTGAGGCATGTAGTGGATATCGTTATGTTCTTACTTCACAGTTGATTTGAGTAGATGTTGAGTATATTTATATGATGAATCACGAGTCTGAATTATTGAAAGGTTCAAGTAATTTCAGGGTGAAGTTGAAAGATCGTTGTGACAAGAGGATAAAATATTTATGATATGATAATAGAGATGAATATCTGAATTACGAGTTTGGCACAGAATTAAGACATTGTGGAAATTGTTTCACAACTGATACAGCCTGGAACACCATAGTGTGATGGTGTGTCCGAACATCATAACTGCACCCTATTGGATATGATGCATACCATGATGTCTCTTATCGAATTACCACAATAGTTTATGGGTTAGGCATTAGAGACAACCACATTCACTTTAAACGGGGCACCACGTAATTCCGATGAGATGACACCGTATGAACTATGGTTTAGAGAAACCTAAGCTGTCATTTCTTAAAAGTTTGGGGCTGCGACGCTTATGTGAAAAGTTTCAGGCTGATAAGCTCGAACCCAAAGCGGATAAATGCATCTTCATAGGACACCCAAAATAGTTGGGTATACCTCCTGTCTCAGATTCGAAAGCAATAAGGGATTGTTTCTAGAATCGGTTCCTTTCTCGAGGAAAAGTTTCACTCGAAAGAATTGAGTGGGAGGATGGTGGAGACTTGATGAGGTTATTGAACCGTCACTTCAACTAGTGTATAGCAGGGCACAAAGAGTTGTTCCTGTGGCACCTACACCAATTGAAGTGGAAGCTTATGATATTGATCATGAAACTTCGGATCAAGTCACTACCAAACCTCGTGGGATGACAAGGATGCGTACTACTTCAGAGTGGTACGTAATCCTATCTTGGAAGTCATGTTGCTAGACAACAATGAGCCTACGAGCTATGGAGAAGCGATGGTGGGCCCGGATTCCGATAAATGGCTCGAGACCATAAAATCCGAGAGAGGATCCATGTATGAAAACAAAGTGTAGACTTTGGCAGAACGGCTCGATGGTCGTGAGGCTGTTGAGTACAGATGGATTTTAAAAGGAAGACGGACAGTGATGGTAAATGTCACCATTAAGAAAGCTCGACTTGTCGTTAAGATGTTTTCCGACAAGTTCAAGGAGTTGACTACGATGAGACTTTCTCACCCGTAGCGATGCTAAGAGTCTGTTGGAATTATGTTAGCGATTACTACATTATTTATGAAATCTTACAGATAGGATGTAAAAACATTGTTTCCTCGACGATTTTCTTGAGGAAAGGTTGTATGTGATACAACCGAAAGGTTTTGTCAATCCTGAAAGATGCTAATAAGTATGCAAAGCTCCAGCAATCCTTCTGAGGACTGGAGTAAGCATCTCGGAGTTGGAATGTATGCTTTGATGAGATGATCAAAGATCTTGGGTGTATACAAAGTTTATGAGAAACTTGTATTTCCAAAGAAGTGAGTGGGAGCACTATAGAATTTCTGATGAGTATATGTTGTTGACATATTGTGGATCAGAAATGACATAGAATTTCTGGAAAGCATATAGGGTTATTTGGAAAGTGTTTTTTCAATGGAAAGCCTGGATTAAGCTACTTGAGTATTGAGCATTAAGATCTATGAGGATAGATCAAAACGCTTAATAGTACTTTCAAATGAGCACATTCCTTGACATGATCTTGAAGGTGTTCAAGATGGATCAGTCAAAGAAGGAGTTCTTGCCTGAGTTGTAAGGTATGAAGTTAAGACTTAAAGCTCGACCACGGCAGAATAGAGAGAAAGGACGAAGGTCGTCCCCTATGCTTAAGACATAGGCTCTACAGTATGCTATGCTGTGTACCGCACCTGAAGTGTGCCTTGCCATGAGTCAGTCAAGGGGTACAAGAGTGATCCAAGAATGGATCACAGGACAGCGGTCAAAGTTATCCTTAGTAACTAGTGGACTAAGGAATTTTCTCGATTATGGAGGTGGTAAAAGAGTTCGTCGTAAAGGGTTGCGCTGATGCAAACTTTGACACTAATCCAGATTATTCTGAGTAGTAAACTGGATTCGTATAGTAGAACAGTTATTTGGAATAGCTCCAAATAGAGCGTGGTAGCTGCATCTAGGAGATGACATAGAGATTGGTAAAGCACACACGGATCTGAAAGGTTCAGACCCGTTGACTATAACCTCTCTCACAGGCATAACATGATCAAACCTAGAACTCATCGAGTGTTAATCACATGGTAAATGTGAACTAGATTATTGACTCTAGTAAACTTTTTGGGTGTTAGTCACATGGGGATGTGACCTTGAGTGTTAATCACATATCGATGTGAACTAGATTATTGACTCTAGTGCAAGTGGGAGACTGTTGGAAATATGCCCTAGAGGCAATAATAAATTGATTATTATTATATTTCCTTGTTCATGATAATCGTTTATTATCCATGCTAGAATTGTATTGATAGGAAACTAAGATACATGTGTGGATACATAGACAACACCATGTCCCTAGTAAGCCTCTAGTTGACTAGCTCGTTGATCAATAGATGGTTATGGTTTCCTGACCATGGACATTGGATGTCGTTGATAACGGGATCACATCATTAGGAGAATGATGTGATGGACAAGACCCAATCCTAAGCATAGCACTAGATCGTGTAGTTCGTATGCTAAAGCTTTTCTAATGTCAAGTATCATTTCCTTAGACCATGAGATTGTGCAACTCCCGGATACCATAGGAGTGCTTTGGGTGTGCCAAACATCACAACGTAACTGGGTGACTATAAAGGTGCACTACGGGTATCTCCGAAAGTGTCTGTTGGGTTGGCACGAATCGAGACTGGGATTTGTCACTCCGTGTGACAGAGAGATATCTCTGGGCCCACTCGGTAGGACATCATCATAACGTGCACAATGTGATCAAGGAGTTGATCACGGGATGATGTGTTACGGAACGAGTAAAGAGACTTGCCGGTAACGAGATTGAACAAGGTATCGTGATACCGACGATCGAATCTCGGGCAAGTATCGTACCGATAGACAAAGGGAATTGTATACGGGATTGATTGAATCCTCGACATCGTGGTTCATCCGATGAGATCATCGTGGAACATGTGGGAGCCAACATGGGTATCCAGATCCCGCTGTTGGTTATTGACCCGAGAACGTCTCGGTCATGTCTGCATGCTTCCCGAACCCGTAGGGTCTAAAAACTTAAGGTTCGATGACGCTAGGGTTATAAAGGAAGTTTGTATGTGGTTACTGAATGTTGTTCGGAGTCCCGGATGAGATCCCAGACGTCACGAGGAGTTCCGGAATAGTCCGGAGGTAAATATTTATATATAGGAAGTCCTATTTCGGCCATCGGGACAAGTTTCGGGGTCATCGGTATTGTACCGGGACCACCGGAAGGGTCCCGGGGGCCCACCGGGTGGGGCCACCTATCCCGGAGGCTCCCATGGGCTGAAGTGGGAAGGGATCCAGCCCAAAGTGGGCTGGGGCGCCACTTTCCCCTAGGGCCCATGCGCCTAGTGTGGGGGAAACCCTAAAGGAAGAGTCCCAGAAGGGGAAGGCACCTCCTAGGTGCCTTGGGGAGGAGGGATTCCTCCCTTGGCCGCCGCCCCCCTAGGAGATTGGATCTCCTAGGGCCGGCGCCCCCCCCCCTTGCCCCCCTATATATAGTGGGGGAGATGGAGGACTTCTTACCTTTGCCTTTGGTGCAGCCCTTCCCCTCTCCCAAGTCCTTCTCCTCTCCCGTGGCGCTTGGCGAAGCCCTGCAGGATTGCCACGCTCCTCCACCACCACCACGCCGTTGTGCTGCTGCTGGATGGAGTCTTCCTCAACCTCTCCCTCTCTCCTTGCTGGATCAAGGCGTGGGAGACATCGTCGGGCTGTACGTGTGTTGAAAGCGGAGGTGCCGTCCGTTCGGCACTAGGATCATCGGTGATTTGGATCACGACGAGTACGACTCCTTCAATCCCGTTCTCTTGAACGCTTCCGCTTAGCGATCTACAAGGGTATGTAGATGCACTCTCCTTCCCCTCGTTGCTGGTTTCTCCATAGATAGATCTTGGTGACACGTAGGAATACAAGGGTATGAATTTCTGCTACGTTCCCCAACAGTATCCCGTTCTAGTTGTAGTAGATCGGAATACAACTCCGAGCACCCGTTACCGTGGACACGGCTATTCAAATAGATTACTTCCTTGCAGGGGTGCACCAACTTACCCAACACACTCGATTAACTCCGGCCAGACACACTTTTCCTGGGCATGCCCGTCCTCGGCTAATCGACACAGCATAGTCCTACCTAGGCTCAGCAGAGAGGTCAGCGCGCCTGTCTACATCCTAAATGTGAAGTGTGGTTCGGCCGCTCATCCTAAGCACTCCTACACATTGCGTGGGCAGTCCAGCTTCACCTGATCTGCAGGATATCTACTAGTCTCTGTGCCACATCTCTGAACTATGACGTCTGTAGAGCTTTCGGAAGAATTGTACGGCGCCGAATGCCCATATTTACTCCCGCGTGGTGGTTAGTGCGAAATGGCTAGAGGCCTACTCAGATCACATATCCAAACCTGTTAGTGTATACGGAGCTCGCGGGAACGATCGATGATCCTCTCACCCCATTTCATGGACTTACGACAGGAGCCAGGCCCATCCCTCTCTAGGGCGGTCTCTGCCTGCCCGGTCGTGCCACGTCATTACATTGCGGGTACCCTCATGGTCAACCCAACTTCAATAACTCTCGCGGGTACCCCTTGGGCCGACCCAACTTCAACAAAGGACCGAGGTGAAGGTCAAGGTAACCGTGTGTCCATAACATCAAGGGGGAATCTGAGGAATCACCCTCGATGGATTCCTACTCGATGTAACCGTCAAGGTGACCTTGGAGGAATCACCCTCGAAGGGTTCAGACTTGAGGTGTCGCACAACAACTCATCATCAGGAGTGGTGAATAAGAAAAAATAATCAGTGTGCATTTTGCAAATGTTCAAAATGTATTAAAAAGGAACCAAAAAATAAAAAAAATACGAAAGGAAAAATGGAAAAAAAAGAAATGAATAAAGGAAAATTAAAAAGAAACTAAATTTAAAAGGAAATCAACCTTCTTAAAGGACATGGCTAATGTTTTCTTAACGCATGGTGAACATTTTTTAAAATTCATGCAAACATTCTTTTACAAAATATGACATAAAGTTTTCAAAATACATTTCTAATATTTTGTAAAAAAATTACGAACATTATTTTCTATACACAATGAAAAATGGCACTGAGAGAACAAATAAAAATTAAAGAAATAAATAAAAGGGGACAAAACATAGAAAAAAATCTATCCCGGTCCATTAGTGTTAAGCACAGATGGAAAAAATAACAGAAAACTGATTGAGTGGGGTGGCAAATCATATTTGGCACCAATACGTGAATTGGTAGGCCCAGTTCCTATTCCGCACCTTGAGCGCGGGATATTAGTACAGATCGCTAATCGGCGAACACCCTTCACTGTATAGTAGGCGGCTGGCTTCTTATGTCAAGAGAACGGATGGAGTATTATATAGGTAAATGGGCCGGCTGGCTTCTTATGTAGGTTCTGTTTTCCAACAGTTTTTATGAAAGCTTTTTCCAATGATTTTTACTGCATTTGTTTCTGGGACGTTTTCTTCGTGTTTTCACGTGCCGGTTTTCTCTCTTTTTTTCGTTTTTTGCCTTCTTTTTCCTCTTTACTTTTCCTGTTTCACCTTCTTTTTCTTTTTTATAAAATTTGTGAACTTTTCAGAGATCCGTGAACTTCTTTCAAATATTTTTTCCTTTTCCAAATGTCTCTGAACTTTGTTTTAAATAAGTGAACTTTTCTCAATTTTGTCATTTTATCCAAATTTCGTGAACTTTTCTCAAATTACAAACTTTTTCCCAAATCTGTGTGAACTTTTTTTAACCCATGAATTGTTTTTCATTTTCTGTGAACTTTTTTGCAAATTACAAACTTTTCCAAGTGTTATTTTTATTAAATATGTGAACTTTTCTGGGAACCCGTTAAACATTTTCAAAATATTCAAAACCTAACAGAAAAAAAGATACGGGGCTTTTAAGATCTGGAGAGGCAAAAAAATTCAAACTTACTAATGGCGCACCTGCCCATGGTGCGCCATTAGTATCTTCCCGCCTTCAAAATTCAAAATAAGTCAACAAAATAAAAAAAAAGTTACTAATGGCGCACCTGCCCATGATGCGCCATTAGTATCTTCCCGCCTTCAAAATTCAAAATAAATCAAAAAAATAAAAAAAGTTAGTAATGGCGCACCTGCCCGCGGTGCGCCATTACTATGCGATATATATGGCTGGGCGTGGTCCTCTCCTCCTTCATTTTTCTCCTCCACTCCATCTCTCCTCCACTCCATCTCCTCCTCTCCTCCATTCCATCTTCCCTTCTCTCCTCCACCATACTACCCTCCTCCTCTCCGGCGACCTCCTCCTCCTCCTATCCGGCGACCTCCTCCTCCCTCCTCTCCTCCCCTCCCCTCCCCTCACGGTTTCTCCTCCCTCCTCGACTAAGGTATATATTAGCCACGCCCAGAAATCCTTCCTCGACTCATTGCGAGAAAGCGATGCCGGAGCCATCATATGAGTTTAGTGTAACAAGTATCCCGTTCTAGTTGTAGTAGATCGGAATACAACTCCGAGCACCCGTTACCATGGACACGGCTATTCAAATAGATTACTTCCTTGCAGGGGTGCACCAACTTACCCAACACACTCGATTAACTCCGGCCAGACACACTTTTCCTGGGCATGCCCGTCCTCGGCTAATCGACACACCATAGTCCTACCTAGGCTCAGTAGAGAGGTCAGCACGCCTGTCTACATCCTAAATGTGAAGGGTGGTTCGGCCGCTCAACCTAAGCACTCCTGCACATTGCGTGGGCGGTCCATCTTCACCTGATCTACAGGATATCTACTAGTCTCTATGCCACATCTCTGAACTGTGACGTCTGTAGAGCTTTCGGAAGAATTGTACGGCGCCGAATGCCCATACTTATTCCCGCGTGGTGGTTAGTGCAAAGTGGCTACTGGCCTACTCAGATCACATATCCAAACCCGTTTGTGTATACGGAGCTCGCGGGAACGATCGATGATCCTCTCACCCCATTTCATGGACTTACGATAGGGGCCAGGCCCATCCCTCTCTAGGGCGGTCTCTGCCTGCCCGGTCGTGCCACGACATTACATTGCGGGTACCCTCAAGGTCAACCCAACTTCAATAACTCTCGCGGGTACCCCTTGGGCCGACCCAACTTCAACAAAGGACCGAGGTGAAGGTCAAGGTAACCGTGTGTCCATAACATCAAGGGGGAATCTGAGGAATCACCCTCGATGGATTCCTACTCGATGTAACCGTCAAGGTGACCTTGGAGGAATCACCCTCGAAGGGTTCAGACTTGAGGTGTCGCACAACAACTCATCATCGGGAGTGGTGAATAAGAAAAAAAAATCAGTGTGCATTTTGCAAATGTTCAAAATGTATTAAAAAGGAACCAAAAAATAAAAAATAGGAAAGGAAAAATGGAAAAAAAAGAAATGAATAAAGGAAAATTAAAAAGAAACTAAATTTAAAAGGAAATCAACCTTCTTAAAGGACACGGCTAATGTTTTCTTAACGCATGGTGAACATTTTTTAAAATTCATGCAAACATTCTTTTACAAAATATGACATAAAGTTTTCAAAATACATTCCGAATATTTTGTAAAAACTTTACGAAAATTATTTTCTATACACAATGAAAAATGGCACTGAGAGAACAAATAAAAATTAAAGAAAAAAATAAAAGGGGACAAAACATAGAAAAAATCTATCCCAGTCCATTAGTGTTAAGCACAGATGGAAAAAATAACAGAAAACTGATTGAGTGTGGTGGCAAATCATATTTGGCACCAATGCGTGAATTGGTACGCCCAGTTCCTATTCCGCACCTTGAGCGCGGGATATTAGTACAGATCGCTAATCGGCGAACACCCTTCACTGTATAGTAGGCGGCTGGCTTCTTATGTCAAGAGAACGGATGGAGTATTATATAGGTAAATGGGCCGGCTGGCTTCTTATGTAGGTTCTGTTTTCCAACAGTTTTTATGGAAGCTTTTTCCAATGATTTTTACTGCATTTGTTTCTGGGACATTTTCTTCGTGTTTTCACCTGTCGGTTTTCTCTCTTTTTTTTCGTTTTTCGCCTTCTTTTTCCTCTTTACTTTTCCCGTTTCACCTTCTTTTTCTTTTTTATAAAATTTGTGAACTTTTCAGAGATCCGTGAACTTCTTTCAAATATATTTTTATTTTTCCAAATGTATCTGAACTTTGTTTTAAATAAATGAACTTTTCTTAATTTTGTCATTTCATCCAAATTTCGTGAACTTTTCTCAAATTACAAACTTTTTCCCAAATCTGTGTGAACTTTTTTTAACCCATGAATTGTTTTTCATTTTCTGTGAACTTTTTTGCAAATTACAAACTTTTCCAAGTGTTATTTTTATTAAATATGTGAACTTTTCTCGGAACCCCATTAAACATTTTCAAAATCCTCAAAAACCTAACAGAAAAAAGATACGGGGCTTTTAAGATCTGGACAGGCAAAAAAATTCAAAAAAAATCAAACTTACTAATGGCGCACCTGCCCATGGTGCGTCATTAGTATCTTCCCGCCTTCAAAATTCAAAATAAGTCAACAAAATAAAAAAAGTAATAATGGCGCACCTGTCCATGGTGCCCCATTAGTATCTTCCCGCCTTCAAAATTCGAAATAAATCAAAAAAATAATAAAAAAGTTAGTAATGGCGCACCTGCCCGCGGTGCGCCATTACTATGCCATATATATGGCTGGGCGTGGTCCTCTCCTCCATCATTTTTCTCCTCCACTCCATCTCCTCCTCTCCTCCACTCCATCTCCCTTCTCTCCTCCACCATACTACCCTCCTCCTCTCCGGTGACCTCCTCCTCCTCCTATCCGGCGACCTCCTCCTCCCTCCTCTCCTTCCCTCCCCTCCCCTCACGGTTTCTCCTCACTCCTCGACTCAGGTATATATTAGCCACGCCTAGATATCCTTCCTCGACTCACTGCGAGAAAGCGATGCCGGAGCCATCATATGAGTTTAGTGTAACAAGTATCCCGTTCTAGTTGTAGTAGATCGGAATACAACTCCGAGCACCCGTTACCATGGACACGGCTATTCAAATAGATTACTTCCTTGCAGGGGTGCACCAACTTACCCAACACACTCGATTAACTCCGGCCAGACACACTTTTCCTGGGCATACTCGTCCTCGGCTAATCGACACACCATAGTCCTACCTAGGCTCAGCAGAGAGGTCAGCACGTCTGTCTACATCCTAAATGTCAAGGGTGGTTCGGCCGCTCATCCTAAGCACTCCTGCACATTGCGTGGGCGGTCCAGCTTCACCTGATCTGCAGGATATCTACTAGTCTCTGTGCCACATCTCTGAACTGTGACGTCTGTAGAGCTTTCGGAAGAATTGTACGGCGCCGAAGGCCCATACTTATTCCCGCGTGGTGGTTAGTGCAAAATGGCTACAGGCCTACTCATATCACATATCCAAACCTGTTAGTGTATACGGAGCTCGCGGGAACGATCGATGATCCTCTCACCCCATTTCACGGACTTACGACAGGGGCCAGGACCATCCCTCTCTAGGGCGGTCTCTGCCTGCCCGGTCGTGCCACGTCATTACATTGCGGGTACCCTCATGGTCAACCCAACTTCAATAACTCTCGCGGGTACCCCTTGGGCCGACCCAACTTCAACAAAGGACCGAGGTGAAGGTCAAGGTAACCGTGTGTCCATAACATCAAGGGGGAATCTGAGGAATCACCCTCGATGGATTCCTACTCGATGTAACCGTCAAGGTGACCTTGGAGGATTCACCCTAAAACTTGAGGTGTCGCACAACAACTCATCATCAGGAGTGGTGAATAAGAAAAAACAATCAGTGTGCATTTTGCAAATGTTCAAAATGTATTAAAAAGGAACCAAAAAATAAAAAAATAGGAAAGGAAAAATGGAAAAAAAAGAAATGAATAAAGGAAAATTAAAAAGAAACTGAATTTAAAAGGAAATCAACCTTCTTAAAGGACACGGCTAATGTTTTCTTAACGCATGGTGAACATTTTTTAAAATTCATGCAAACATTCTTTTACAAAATATGACATAAAGTTTTCAAAATACATTCCGAATATTTTGTAAAAACTTTACGAACATTATTTTCTATACACAATGAAAAATGGCACTGAGAGAACAAATAAAAATTAAAGAAAAAAATAAAAGGGGACAAAACATAGAAAAAATCTATCCCAGTCCATTAGTGTTAAGCACAGATGGAAAAAATAACAGAAAACTGATTGAGTGGGGTGGCAAATCATATTTGGCACCAATGCGTGAATTGGTACGCCCAGTTCCTATTCCGCACCTTGAGCGCGGGATATTAGTACAGATCGCTAATCGGCGAACACCCTTCACTGTATAGTAGGCGGCTGGCTTCTTATGTCAAGAGAACGGATGGAGTATTATATAGGTAAATGGTCGGCTGGCTTCTTATGTAGGTTCTGTTTTCCAACAGTTTTTCATGGAAGCTTTTTCCAAAGATTTTTACTGCATTTGTTTCTGGGACGTTTTCTTCGTGTTTTCACCTGTCGGTTTTCTCTCTCTCTTTTTCGTTTTTCGCCTTCTTTTTCTTCTTTACTTTTCCTGTTTCACCTTCTTTTTCTTTTTTATAAAATTTGTGAACTTTTCAGAGATCCGTGAACTTCTTTCAAATATTTTTTTCCTTTTCCAAATGTCTCTGAACTTTGTTTTAAATAAATGAACTTTTCTCAATTTTGTCATTTTATCCAAATTTCGTGAACTTTTCTCAAATTACAAACTTTTTCCCAAATCTGTGTGAACTTTTTTTAACCCATGAATTGTTTTTCATTTTCTGTGAACTTTTTTGCAAATTACAAACTTTTCCAAGTGTTATTTTTATTAAATATGTGAACTTTTCTGGGAACCCCGTTAAACATTTTCAAAATCCTCAAAAACCTAATAGAAAAAAAGATATGGGGCTTTTAAGATCTGGAGAGGGAAAAAAATTCAAAAAAATTCAAACTTACTAATGGCGCACCTGCCCATGGTGCGCCATTAGTATCTTCCCGCCTTCAAAATTCAAAATAAGTCAACAAAATAAAAAAAAGTTACTAATGGCGCACCTGCCCATGGTGCGCCATTAGTATCTTCCCGCCTTCAAAATTCAAAATAAATCAAAAAAATAAAAATAAAAGTTAGTAATGGCGCACCTGCCCGCGGTGCGCCATTACTATGCCATATATATGGCTGGGCGTGGTCCTCTCCTCCTTCATTTTTCTCCTCCACTCCATCTCTCCTCCACTCCATCTCCTCCTCTCCTCCATTCCATCTTCCCTTCTCTCCTCCACCATACTACCCTCCTCCTCTTCGGCGACCTCCTCCTCCTCCTCCTCTCTGGCGACCTCCTCCTCCTCCTATCCGGCGACCTCCTCCTCCCTCCTCTCCTCCCCTCCCCTCCCCTCACGGTTTCTCCTCCCTCCTCGACTCAGGTATATATTAGCCGCGCCCAGAAATCCTTCCTCAACTCACTGCGAGAAAGCGATGCCGGAGCCATCATATGAGTTTAGTGTAACAAGTATCCCGTTCTAGTTGTAGTAGATCGGAATACAACTCCGAGCACTCGTTACCATGGACACGGCTATTCAAATAGATTACTTCCTTGCAGGGGTGCACCAACTTACCCAACACACTCGATTAACTCCGGCCAGACACACTTTTCCTGGGCATACTCGTCCTCGGCTAATCGACACACCATAGTCCTACCTAGGCTCAGTAGAGAGGTCAGCACGCCTGTCTACATCCTAAATGTGAAGGGTGGTTCGGCCGCTCATCCTAAGCACTCCTGCACATTGCGTGGGCGGTCCAGCTTCACCTGATCTGCAGGATATCTACTAGTCTCTGTGCCACATCTCTGAACTGTGACGTCTGTAGAGCTTTCGGAAGAATTGTACGGCGCCGAATGCCCATACTTATTCCCGCGTGGTGGTTAGTGCGAAATGGCTAGAGGCCTTCTCAGATCACATATCCAAACCCGTTAGTGTATACGGAGCTCGCGGGAACGATCGATGATCCTCTCACCCCATTTCACGGACTTACGACAGGGGCCAGGCCCATCCCTCTCTAGGGCGGTCTCTGCCTGCCCGGTCGTGCCACGTCATTACATTGCGGGTACCCTCATGGTCAACCCAACTTCAATAACTCTCGCGAGTACCCCTTGGGCCGACCCAACTTCAACAAAGGACCGAGGTGAAGGTCAAGGTAACCGTGTGTCCATAACATCAAGGGGGAATCTAAGGAATCACCCTCGATGGATTCCTACTCGATGTAACCGTCAAGGTGACCTTGGAGGAATCACCCTCGAAGGGTTCAGACTTGAGGTGTCGCACAACAACTCATCATCAGGAGTGGTGAATAAGAAAAAACAATCAGTGTGCATTTTGCAAATGTTCAAAATGTATTAAAAAGGAACCAAAAAAGAAAAAAAATTGGAAAGGAAAAATGGAAAAAAAAAGAAATGAATAAAGGAAAATTAAAAAGAAACTAAATTTAAAAGGAAATCAACCTTCTTAAAGGACACGGCTAATGTTTTCTTAACGCATGGTGAACATTTTTTAAAATTCATGCAAACATTCTTTTACAAAATATGACATAAAGTTTTCAAAATACATTCCGAATATTTTGTAAAACCTTTACGAACATTGTTTTCTATACACAATGAAAAATGGCACTGAGAGAACAAATAAAAATTAAAGAAAAAAATAAAAGGGGACAAAACATAGAAAAAAATCTATCCCAGTCCATTAGTGTTAAGCACGGATGAAAAAAATAACAGAAAACTGATTGAGTGGGGTGGCAAATCATATTTGGCACCAATGCGTGAATTGGTACGCCCAGTTCCTATTCCGCACTTTGAGCGCGGGATATTAGTACAGATCGCTAATCGGCGAACACCCTTCACTGTATAGTAGGCGGCTGGCTTCTTATGTCAAGAGAACGGATGGAGTATTATATAGGTAAATGGGCCGGCTGGCTTCTTATGTAGGTTCTGTTTTCCAACAGTTTTTATCGAAGCTTTTTCTAATGATTTTTATTGCATTTGTTTCTGGGACGTTTTCTTCGTGTTTTCACCTGCCGGTTTTCTCTCTCTTTTTTTCGTTTTTCGCCTTCTTTTTCTTCTTTACTTTTCCTGTTTCACCTTCTTTTTCTTTTTTTATAAAATTTGTGAACTTTTTAGAGATATGTGAACTTCTTTCAAATATTTTTTCCTTTTCCAAATATCTTTGAACTTTGTTTTAAATAAGTGAACTTTTCTCAATTTTGTCATTTTATCCAAATTTCGTGAACTTTTCTCAAATTACAAACTTTTTCCCAAATCTGTGTGAACTTTTTTTAACCCATGAATTGTTTTTCATTTTCTGTGAACTTTTTTGCAAATTACAAACTTTTCCAAGTGTTATTTTTATTAAATATGTGAACTTTTTTCAAAATTGATGAGGTTTTTAAATCCAGGATTTTTTTCAAAATTATGAAACTTTTTAAAATTTATGATTCTTTTTTAGTACCATGAACTTTTTTCAAATCCGTGAACAATTCTTCGTAATCACGAAAAATGTTCGAAATTTATTAACTTTTTTATGGCTCTGTCCATCTAGGGTTTTTTCTCACCGATTTTGGTCCCTTCAAGAAGGTTCTCCACTTTTCCGGCCCCATTTTCCGTGTGCTTTCAATTCAGTTTATTTTTGTGGTTTTGTTTTTATGTTTATTTTTATTTGTCCTTTCCCTTTTTTTTCCTTTGACGTTTTTTTCATTCCCATTTTTTGGCATGAACATTTTTTTAGAAAAAAAGTGCACATATTTTTAAATTCTTTAAGTTTCTCTAAGTTTGTGATTTTTTCCCCTATTCAAGAATTCATCCGATTAACCAATTAACTTGCTGATTAATCCCTACTCATAGGATCACCGAGTAGCCGATAAACTGATAAATCGTTCGATTAATTGATTAAATGACCGATTAACTTGCCGATTAGCCTATTAATCCCCTACTCGCCAGCCAACCGAGCAGTTACCAGTTAACTATTTCCTCAACAATGATTTTTTCTAAATCTGCAAACATTTTTAAAACCCATGTATTTATTTTAATTCATGAACTCTTCTCAAATTTGTGTAAAAATTTAAATTCATTATTTTTTTCAAATTATTAGAAATGTTTTTACATCCATGAACTTTTTACAATTTGTGAAGTTTTTAAAAAATTGGGACATTTTTCTATCATGAGAATACTGGTAGGAGCTCGTGTGTACATATCATGCAAAAAAATTGAGTGACTGGTAGAATATGCATATGAAACCAACTGAATTCTAGAAGAGCACATCGCGCAAAAGAAAAATACTACAAGCAATGGTATTTTGTACAAAATACAAAGCATGCACATCTTTGTCAACTTATTGTTGAACACAAGTTGACAAAACCAATTTTCAATGGTCTAATTTATCCTCTAAAATATTCTATAGACATGTGTACCTCTAAACAATAGAAATCACTATTAAGATATTTGTTAGATAATATGCTTTAGCAAACTACACCACAATATGTAATCATGTTAAAATATACATAAACATATGCACATATACTCAAGTATATATGTATATACCATATATTTATGCAATTCTGATTTTTAATGAAAATATAACTTAATTTATAACTTGTAGTCTAAATTTAACTGAATAACATTTCCATTGATATACATTAGAAAGGTGTAACAAAACAAACTGTACTTATTTTCTAGTAGTATTATTATGTGGTTCATAACTATCCATTTTAAGTAATAGAAAATTATAGCACTTAACATATTATTATGATAGAAATAATTTAGAAATATATAAAAAAATTAGTATAAAATATTAATTATAATTCGCTTAGATACAACATTGGTTTCGACTCATTCATCATCGATGACCCATTCGCACATATGCAACCCCGACACGAAGATGCAGCGAGTCTAACTTAGTGTCCTTGAAAATTCCCAATGGCCTCACCATTTGAATTGAAAAGTGGCATGCCTAATTGTTGGAAATATGCCCTAGAGGCAATAATAAAAGTATTATTATATTTCAATGTTCATGATAAATGTCTTTTATTCATGCTATAACTGTATTATCCGGAAATCGTAATACACGTGTGAATACTTAGACCACAATATGTCCCTGGTGAGCCTCTAGTTGACCATCTCGTTGTGATCAACAGATAGTCATGGTTTCCTGACTATGGACATTGGATGTCGTTGATAACGGGATCACATCATTAGGAGAATGATGTGATGGACAAGACCCAATCCTAAGCATAGCATAAAAGATCGTGTAGTTCGTTTTGCTAGAGCTTTGCGAGTGTCAAGTATCTCTTCCTTCGACCATGAGATCGTGTAACTCCCGGATACCGTAAGAGTGCCTTGGGTGTATCAAACGTCACAACGTAACTGGGTGACTATAAAGGTGCATTACAGGTATCTCCGAAAGTATCTGTTGGGTTGACACGGATCGAGACTGGGATTTGTCACTCCGTATGACGGAGAGGTATCTCTGGGCCCACTCGGTAATGCATCATCATTATGAGCTCAATGTGACCAAGGTGTTGGACACGGGATCATGCATTACGGTACGAGTAAAGTGACTTGCCGGTAACGAGACTAAACAAGGTATTGGGATACCGACGATCGAGTCTCGGGCAAGTAACGTACCGATTGACAAAGGGAATTGCATACAGGGTTTGATCGAATCCTCGACATAGTGGTTCATCCGATGACAACATCGAGGAGCATGTGGGAGCCATCATGGGTATCCAGATCCCGCTGTTGGTTATTGACTGAGAGTGTCTCGGTCATGTCTGCATGTCTCCCGAACCCGTAGGGTCTACACACTTAAGGTTCGGTGACACTAGGGTTATTAGGAAGACTAGTATGTGACTACCGAATGTTGTTTGGAGTCCCGGATGGGTTCCTGGACGTCACGAGGAGATCCGGAAGGGTCCGGAGGTAAAGATTTATATATGGGAAGTTGTCAAACGGACACCAGGAAGTTTCGGGGTCATACCGGTATTGTACCGGGGCCACCGGAAGGGTTCCGGGGGTCCACCGGGAGGGGCCACCCCTCCCGGGGGGCCACTTGGGCTGCGTGGGGCAGGGAGCCAGCCCCTGGTGGGCTGGCCGCACCCCCCTCCCTTGGGCCCATGCGCCTAGGGTTGAAGGGGAACCCTAGAGGGGGCGCCCCCCTTGGCTTGGGGGGCAAGCCACCCTCTCCCCTCTCCCCTAGGCCGCCGCACCCCCCCTAGATGGGTTCTAGGGGGCCGGCCCCCTTCTCCCTTCCCCCTATAAATAGAGGGGTGAGGGGAGGGCAGCCGGACCACCCTCCAAGGCGCAGCCCTCCCCTCCCCAACACCTCTCCTCCTCCGTTGTGTGCTTGGCGAAGCCCTGTCGGAGTACTGCCTCTCCACCATCA